>MU671426.1:0-14546 GCA_026770625.1 Nicotiana glauca | reverse complement strand
CTACCTAATTAATACTAAGAATGAAATAAAAATCCTAAATGCATATTTTGTATTTTTAACACGAGTTATTATGCAACTAATTAATACGACAAAATGCAACAAAATTTTTAAAAATTGTAAAATTATTTAATTTGCAACTTTTGGAATAATTCGCTTAGGGCAAAAATCACGTGCTCACAACCATTCAGCGACATACTACTTAACGGGGTGGGTAAGGGTAGACATAGATATGATAACCACGCGATAACACCACGTGTATAAATGGTTATCGGGTGTTGCGTGGAGTGATCCATGTTAGTTATAAACCTATAACCCCTACCTCTTTACTTGTTTATTTTCTTTTTTTTTTCCAGAACTTTTATAAAAGCTATAAATTTTCAGTTCTTAAAACTTTTTCTTTTACTTCAATCCTTTAAAAGCTCTTTTTAGGTATTTAATTTCCAGCACTATTTTTCTCTGAAACTTCACCTCTTTTACTCCTTTGTTTTGATTATTTGTACCGATTACTTGACCCCCTTTCTGCACTTATACATCCTTTAAACAATTATGAAATTGCCTATTGCTAACTTCAATATGCTTTTAATTTTTATACTTCCCTTGTTGTAATCATTATGCACAGTTGTCTTGTTTGCTTACTTGTTTCCATTCAAAGTCACAATTGTAGCATGGCTGGGAACCACACTAGTGGATCTTGGAGGGTGCCTAACACCTTCCCCCCGAGATAATTTCAAGCCCTTACCCATTTCCTGGTTCTTCATCTTCTTTTTTTTTAATTTCTTAGTGTCCTAATGCACTTAATCATTAGGTGGCGACTCTTCTAAATTGCTAATCCAATTCCCAAAAGGAAAAGAGTTGTCTGCCTAAATGTCATAAACCCAATTTTGCCTTTAGAAAAAGAGGGCATGGATAAACACAAACTCCCTAGGGCGATTTTTCAAGAACAACTCTTCTTACAAATCAATTGTAAGTTAATTTTAACTCATTTCCTTCAATCATTAACATCTTTTAACATTATTTTAACTCAAAATCAATGATTTTCATGGAGGAAATTGGGTGTTTTGGATAGAACCTAGGTTTTTCAAAAATTAGGGATTTGGACCTCGAATTGAGGTTCGATTTCAAAACAAATTATATATTTGGGTTCGTGGGGTAATGGGTAATCGGGTTTTGGTTCGAACCTCGGGTTTTGACCATGTGGGCCGGAGGGCGAATTTTTTGACTTTTTGGGTAAAACTTTGGAAAATTCAAGTATTTGAATTGAATCATTTAGCATGTATTGATGTAATTAAGTAACTTGTGACTAGATACGAGCGAATTGGTGGTGGAATTGAGGGGTAAAGCTATAATGGAAACGTGAATTGTGTTTGTGGCATCGAGGTAATTGTTTGGTCTAACCTTAGCTTGAGGGATTAGGAGTCGAGTCCTATTTGCTATGTGGTAAATGTTGAGTACGACGTATAGGCATGGTGATGAGTATCTATACATTGGTGTCTAGAATGCTCGTGAGTCTTTATATTGTGATTATCATGACTTTGTTGTATCTTTCATGTCTTGGTGATGGTTTCTATTTGTTAAGTAAATTTGTGGAAGGAATTGTGACCTATGAACATTGAGGAGCGTTAGCTCAAGTTGTGTAATGAATTGTGAAAGTATAAGTGATAATCGAACCTTTAGATCATTGGCTCGAGTTGTGAAGTGAATTGTGAAGTAATAGTGAGAATGGGAAGAGATCTTTATGTTGCCCCCTTGCTAGGCTATTGTTGCTTTAATTGCTATTTCCTTTACCGGGATTTAGCTGTTGTTCCTTACCGAGACTTGTTGTTGAATTTTTTTCCCTTACTAGAATTATTATTGCAATTTTATTTATTTCCATTGCCATATTGTTTGTGATTGTTGTTTGGGTGAGAAAAGAGAGTTAAAGCACGGAGGGTGATGCCGTGCATTATTTTTGTGAGGAAAGAGTGTAAAGCACGAAGGGTGATGTCGTGCCGCACAATGTGCCATTCTGTGCCGATTATATTGATTATATGGTGAGGAAAGAAGAGTCAAGGCACGAAGGATGATGTCGTGTACCTTCTTATTATATGATTGTTGTGGTGAGGACGAGAGTAAAAGCATGAAGGGTGATGCCGTGCATTTATTGATATCTGATTCTTTGTTTATATATGAGTTATATTGTTTCTTTTGTTTACTTGTTGTCTTTCTATTTGGAATATATATTTCTCCCGCAGCATGCTCCCCCTCCCAGACTTGACCGTTTATTTTCTATACTTCTTTTCCGATGTATATACTTTAATTGCATTGGTTTATTTGGTAGTCTGGTCCTAGCCTCGTCACTACTTCACCGAAGTTAGGCTAGGTATTTACCAGCACATGGGGTCAGTTGTATTGATACTATACTCTGCACTATTTTGTGCAGATCCCAGTGTTGTAGACTTTGGACAATAGATCGGGTGGCTACCTTTAGTCTACGTGGAGATCCAAGGTAGACCTGCAGGCGTCCATAGGCCCTAGCGTCTCCTCTATCCTTTATTTCCTGTTTCATTTCCTTGATTCAGTGACTGTGTACCTTTTATTTCAAACTTTGTATTTTGCACTCTTAGATCATATGTGGTACTGTGACACTAGGTTTTGGGTGATTAAGGTTTGAGTAGTTGTAATAGATACATATTTTAGATATTTACTTGTTTACTTCTGCTTAATATAAATTTTTGTTGTTCATACATTATTGCCTTATGTTTGTTAAGAAGAAATAAATGGATAATGAAGTAATTAGTTTAAAGGATTGGCTTGCCTAGCTCACATTAGTATGTGTCATTACGACTCCCGAGGGTGGGAATCCGGGTCGTGACAAGTTGGTATCAGAGCTCTAAGTTATATGGGTCTCACAATTCACAGACAAGCTTAGTAGAGTCTGAAGGATCGGTACAGAGATATTTGTATTTATCCCCAGAGGCTACAGAGTTAGGAAAAATTTCAAATCTTTTCTTTCCTGTTGTGCGGTTTGGTTTCTCAATAATGATTGAATTTCTATTATGTTCTCTCGTAGATGCCGAGAACGCGCGCTTTCTCATCCACTGACAAGTAGCCCGAGCCCATGCAGCAGCTCCCACGAGGGACAGAGGGCGAGGTCGAGGCCGTGCTAGAGACCTAGGTAGGGGCAGAGCTCACCCCAGGGCAGCAGCACCAGCAGCGGAGCCTCAGGTTGACTTTGATGATCAGGTTCTGGCCCCAGCAGTTTCGGTGGGCCCAACTCAGATCCTAGAGGGGTTTATTGCTACCCTAGTACTTCAGGATGCTCTGGTCCGTTTAGTGGGCCTTATGGAGAGTGTCACCTGGGCATGCTTACTTCTTGTAGCACCAGCCGTCTCTCAGGCTAGAGGAGGATCCCAAACTCCTACTACTCGAACTCCAGAGCAGGTAGCTCCCCTATTTCAGACTCCAGCAGTTCAGCCAGTTGGAGCAGTTCAGTTGGGTGTGGTAGCCCAGGCCGATGATGGAGCAGTTGTGTCTGTCGATGCTTTTTAGAAATTGGACAGGTTCACCAATCTCTTCACTACTACATTCAGCGGTGCATCTGTTGAGGATCCCCAGGATTATTTATACAGCTGTCATGAGGTTCTCAGGAACATGGGGATAATAGAGACCAATGGGGTTGATTTTCTTACTTTTTTCTTATCTGGATCCACCAAGACTTGATGGAGAGATTATTGCTTGGCTAGACCAGCCATATCACCGGCTTTGACTTGAGAGTAGTTTACTCTGCTATTTCTGGAGAATTTTCTCCCTATCACTCAGAGAGAGGCTTATCGGAGGCAGTTTGAGCATCTCAAGCAGGGTTCTATGACTGTCACCCAGTATGAGACCAGATTTATCGACATGGCTCGTCATGCTCTTATTATACTTCCTACCGAGAGAGAGAGGGTGAGGAGGTTCATCGATGGACTTATTCAGTCGATTCATCTTCAAATGGCTTAAGAGACTGAGAGTGAGATATCTTTCTAGGAGGCGGCCAATGTGGCCAAGAGACCCCGTCATTCAGGCTGATTTAGTGGTATCTCATCTGGAGGTAGGGATTCGTATGGTAGAGGACATCTTCCTAGGCCTTTTTAGTTGGCACTTCAGGTTTCTCACGGTGCTTCAGGTGGTCGTGGTCCTCAGATGCAGCATTCTAATCAGCAGTCCGATAGTACACCACCAGCTCCTATTAGTGCACCGCCGCTTCAGAGTTTTCGGGGTGGTCATTAAAGTCGTCAGGGCCAGCAGTCTCAGCAGCCGAGGGCTTGTTACACTTATGGTGATGTGGTTCACATTGCTAGATTTTGCCCTCGAGCACCGAGTAGCTCTCAGCATCAGGGTTCCCATGCTATGGTTCAGGCATCGAGTGATCCATAGCCCACCCAGCCAACTAGAGGTGAGGGTAGAGGTGCTAGAGGCAGAGGTAGAGGTATTAGAGGTGGAGCTCAGGCCACTAGAGGTGGAGGCCAACCACCAGCCGGTCATTTCAAAGATATAGTTCAGGGTGGTGGGGCCCATCCCCGATGTTATGCTCTTCCAACCAGGCCCGAGGCTGAGGCCTCCGATATAGTTATCATAGGTACGGTTCTAGTTTGTGATAGAGATGTTTCAGTGTTATTTGATCCAGGGTCTACGTACTCCTATATGTCATCTAATTTTGCACCGTATCTGGTCATTCCTAGTGATTCTTTGAGTGCTTATGTTTATGTGTCTATACCGGTGGGTGATTCTTTTATGGTAGATCGAGTCCATCGTTCGTGTGTAGTTGTGATAAGAGGTCTTGAGACTCGTGTAGATTTGCTTCTTCTGGACATGGTTGATTTCGATGTCATATTGGGGATGGACCGGTTATCACCTTACCACGCTATCTTGGACTGTCATGCCAAGACTGTGACCTTAGCTTTGTCGAGTTTGCCTCGTTTAGAGTGAAGAGGGACTCCTGGTCATTCTACCCATAGTGTTATCTCGTATATGAAGGCTTAGTATATGGTCGAGAAGGGATTTTTGGTCTATTTGGCCATTGTTCGTGAGTTTCCTGAGGTATTCCCTTTAGACCTACCGAGTATGCCACCCGATAGGGATATTGACTTTTGCATTGATTTGGCTTTAGGCTCTAAGCCCATTTCTATCCTGCCATATCGTATTGGCCCCACCAGAGTTGAAAGAGTTGAAGGAGCAGTTGCAAGACTTGCTTGAAAAGGCTTTATTAGACCAAGTGTGTCGCCTTGGGGTTCATCGGTGTTGTTTGTAAAGAAGAAGGATGGATCGATGTGAATGTGTATAGACTACCGGCAATTGAACAAGGTTACAATCAAGAATAAGTATCCGCTGCTGAGGATTGATGATTTGTTCGATCAGCTTCAGGGTGCCAATATATTTTCAAAGATTGACTTGAGATCTGGCTACCATCAGTTGAGGATTAGGGCATTTGATGTCCCTAAGACAGCTTTCCGTGCTCAATATGGAATTATGAGTTCTTGGTGATATCATTTGGGTTGACAAATGCCCCAGCAACTTTTATGGATTTGATGAATCGAGTGTTCAGGCCTTACTTGGATTTGTTTATGATAGTCTTCATTGATGATACTTTGATATATTCCCGCAGCCGGGAGGAGCACGAGCAGCATCTTAGAGTGGTTCTTTAAACTTTGAGGGATATTCAGTTGTATGCTAAGTTTTCAAAGTGTGAGTTCTGGTTGAGTTCGGTTGCATTCCTGGGTTATGTTGTGTTAGTAGAGGGTATTCGGATTGATCCGAAGAAGATTGAGGTAGTCAAGAACTAGCCTAAACCAGCATCAACTACAAAGATTCGAAGCTTTTTGGGATTGGCAGGCTACTATCATCGGTTCGTAGAGGGGTTTTCATCTATCGCAACCTCGATGACCAGGTTAACCTAGAAGGGTGCCTAGTTCAGATGGTCGGATGAGTATGAGGCAAGCTTTCAGAGGCTCAAGGCAGTTTTAACTATGGTATCAGTGTGGGTTTTGCCAACAGGTTCATGGCTATATACAGTTTATTGTGATGCATCTCATATTGGGCTTGGTGCGATGTTGATGCAGGATAGCAAGGTCATTGCCTATGCTTCGCGGCAGTTGAATATTCATGAGAAGAACTATCCAGTTCATGATTTAGAGTTAGCAGCCATTATTCATGCATTGAAGATTTGGAGGCTTATCTGTATGGCGTGGCATATGAGGTGTTCACGGATCACAAGAGTCTTCAGTGTTTGTTCAAGCAAAAGGAGTTGAATTTGAGGCAAAGAAGGTGGTTGGAGTTGTTGAAGGACTATGATATCACCATTTTATATCATCTGGGAAAGGCCAATGTGGTGTTCGATGCTTTGAGTAGGAAGTCAGCCAGTATAGGGAGTCTTACTTATATTCCGGTCAGAGAGGGACCGCTTGCTTTGGATGTTCAGGCTTTGGCCAATCAGTTCGTGAGGTTGGATGTTTCAGAGCCCAGCAGTGTGTTAGCTTGCACAATCGCTCATTCTTCATTATTGGAGCGTATCCGATATCGGCAGTATGATGATCCTCATTTGTGTGTCCTTAGAGGCACGGTGCAGCGTGGAGGTGCCAAGCGGGTTACCAGAGATGATGATGGAGTTTTGAGATTGCAGGGTCGAGTTTGTGTACCTAATGTGGATGGACTTCGAGAGTTGATCTTAGATGAGGCACATAGTTTCCGACACTTTATTTATTCGGGTGCTGCAAAGATGTATCAGGATTTGCGGCAGCATTATTGCTGAGAATGAAGAAAGATATCATTGCATATATGACTCGGTATTTGAATTGTCAGGAGGTTAAGTACGAGCATCAGAGGCCTGGTGGTTCATTTCAGAAGATTGATATTCCTAAGTGGAAGGGGGAGAATATCACTATGGACTTTGTTGGAGGACTCCCATGGACTCAGAGGAAGTTCAATGCAGTATGGGTTATTATTGATAGGCTGATCAAGTCAGCACATTTCATTCCTATGGCAGTCTCCTATTCTTCTGAGAGGTTAGCTAAGATTTATATCCGGGAGATTGTTCATCTTCATGGTGTGCTCGTATCTATCATTTCAGATCGAGGTACGCAGTTTACCTCACAGTTTTGGAGAGCATTTCAGCGAGAGTGGGGCACACGGGTTGAGTTGAGCACAACATTTCATCCACAGAAAGACAGGCAGTCTGAGCGGACCATTCAGATTTTGGAGAATATACTCCGAGCTTGTGTCAATGACTTTGGTGGCTTGTGGGATCAGTTTTTGCCTTTAGCAATGTTTGCCTACAACAACAGCTACTAGTCGAGTATCCAGATGGCTCCTTATCAAGCTTTATATGTTAGTTGGTTTCGATCGCCAGTCGGATGGTTTGAGCTGGGAGAGGCTCGGTTGTTGAGTACAGATCAAGTGCAGGATGCCTTAGACAAGGTCAAGATTATTCAGGATAGGCTTCATACAGCTCAGTCCAGGCAAATGAGTTATGCTAACCACAAGGTTCGTGATTTGGCATTCATGGTCGGTGAGCGATTGTTGCTTCGGGTGTTGCCTATGAAGGGCGTGATGAGATTTGGGAAGAAGGGCAAGCTTAGCCCTAGGTTCATTGGCCCGTTTGAGATTCTTGATCGAGTGGGAGAGAGGGCTTATAGACTTGCGTTGCCGCCGAGCTTAGCAGTCGTGCATCCAGTGTTTCATGTGTCCGTGCTTCGAAAGTATCACGGCGATCCATCCCACGCGTTAGATTTCAACACTGTCTAGTTGGACAAGGACTTGTCTTATGAGGAGGAGCCGGTAGCTATTCTAGACCGGTAGGTTCGTCAGTTGACATCGAAGAGTTTTCCTTCTGTTCTTGTTCAGTAGAGAGGTCAGCATGCTGAGGCATTGACCTGGGAATTCGAGTACGATATGCGAAGTCATTATCCGCATATTTTCCCCGACTCAGGTACTTCCTTCTTTTGTCCGTTCGAGGACGAACGGTTGTTTTAGAGGTGGAGAATGTGACCCACAAGGTCATCACTTGTTTTAAAATAAAATTTTGCATTCCGAGGTCTTAAAAACCTCTTTTAGTATTACCTCGATTTGCGTGCACAGTCCGAACGCGTGGCTAGAAAGCCTATATGTGAAAATTTATGAAAAATGATAAATTCTAACTATAAAATGAAATGATTTGACTTTGGTCAAAGTTTTAGGTAAACAGACCCGGACACAAGATTTGACGGTCCCGGAGGGTCCGTAGGAACATATGGGACTTGGGCGTATGCCTAGAATCGAATTCTGAGATCCCAAGCCCGAGAAATGAATTTTTGAAAGAAATTATTTTCTGAAAAATACAAAGGATTTGAAAGTGAAATGTTATGTGAAACCGGTGGTATCGGCCCGTATTATGGTTCTAGAGCCCGGTACATATTTAATATGATTTATATGTGTTGTCGGTAAAGTTTTGTAAGAAACGGAATCCATTTGACATGATTCAGAACTTAAATGCAAAATTTGATATTTAAGAAGTTTTGAGAAATTTCATTGATCTTGAGGTTTAATTCGATGTTTATGAAGTTATTTTGGTGATTTGATTACACGAATAAGTCTGTAGGATATTTTTGAGGTTGTGTGTATGTTTGGTTTGGAGCCCCGAGGGCTCGGGTGAGTTTTGGATAGGCCACAGAGTGTAATTTGTTAGATGTGCATAGCAAGCCTTTAGGCTTCGCATTTGCAAAGCCTGGCTTGCAAATGCGATATCACAAATGCAAGCGGCTTATCGCAATTGCGAAGGAAGCCCAGGCCAGCTCCATCTCGCAAATGCGAGGAAACCCATCGCAAATGTGATGCCCCTTTTCCCATCCTATAGTCGCAAATACGACGCCCCTCTCGCAATTCGCAATTCCCAACTCGCAAATACGAGAGTCCTTTCGCAATTCCCAAGTCAGCAGAGGTCGGCGTTCGCACTGCAAACCCATGTTCGCAATTCCTACATCTAAGACCGGAACCTTTTATACTTAGATGAATTTCAACCCATTTTCACATCTTTTCAAAACACAAACTCCTTAGGGCGATTTTTCAAGAAACTCTTCTTCCAAATCGATTATAAGTTAATTTTAATTCATTTCCTTCAATCATTAACATCATTTAACATAATCTCAACTCAAAATCAATGATTCTCATGGGGGAAATTGGGTGTTTTTGGTAGAACCTAGGTTTTTCAAAAATTAGGGATTTAGACCTCAATTTGAGGTCCGATTTCAAAAATATTATATTTGGGTTCGTGGGGGAATGAGTAATCGAATTTTGGTTCAAACCTCGGGTTTTGACCATGTGATCCCGGGGTAATTTTTGACTTTTTTGGTAAAACTTTGGAAAATTCATTTTCATGCATTCGAATTGATTCATTTAGCATTTACTGATGTAATTAAGTAACTTGTGATTAGATACGAGCGAATTAGTGGTGGAATCGAGGGGTAAAGCTATAATTGAAACGTGAATTGTGTTCGGGGCATCGAGGTAAGTTTTTGGTCTAACCATAGCTTGAGGGATCAGGAGTCGAGTCCTATTTTCTATGTGGTAAATGTTGAGTACGACATATAGGCATGGTGACAAGTATATATACGTTGGTGTCTAGCATGCCCGTGAGTCTTTATATTGTGATTATCATGACTTCGTTGTATCTTTCATGCCTTGGTGATGGTTTCTATTTATTGTGTAAAGTTGTGGAAGGAATTGTGACCTATGAACATTGAGGAGCGTTGGCTCAAGTTGTGTAACGGATTGTGAAAGTATAAGTGATAATCGAATCTTAAGAGCATTGGCTCGAGTTGTGAAGTGAATTGTGAAGTAAAACTGAGAATGGGAAGATATCTCTATGTTGCCCCCTTGCTGGACTATTGTTGCTTTATTTGTTATTTCCCTTGCCGGGATTCAGTTTTTATTTTGATGTTGTCCCTTGCCGGGACTTGTTGTTGAATTTTGTTCCATTACCGGGATTATTATTGCAATTTCATTTATTTCCCTTGCCCTATTATTTGTTATTGTTGTTTGGGAGAGGAAAGAGAGTTAAAGCACGAAGGGTGATGTTGTGCATTTTCTTTGTGAGGAAACAATGTAAAGTACGAAGGGTGATACCATGTATGATTGTGAGGAAAGAGTGTAAAGCATGAAGAGTGATGTCGTGCCACACGATATACTATTTCGTGCCGATTATATTGATTATATGGTAAGGAAAGAGAGTAAAAGCACGAAAGGTGATGTCGTGCACATTTTTATTATATGATTGTTGTGGTGAGGACGAGAGTAAAAGCACGAAGGGTGATACCGTGCATTTATTGATTACTGATTCTTTGTTGATATCTGAGTTATATTGTTTCTTTCGTTTACTTGTTGTCTTTCTATTTGGAATAGATATTTATCCCGCAACATGCTCCCCCTCCCAGACTTGACTGTTTATTTTCTATACTTCTTTTCCGCTGTATATACTTGAATTGCATAGGTTTATTTGGTAGTCTGGTCCTAGCCTCGTCACTACTTCGCCGAGGTTAGGCGAGGCACTTACCAGCACATGGGGTCGGTTGTGCCGATGCTACACTCTGCACTCTTTTGTACAGATCCTAGTGCTGTAAACTTCGGACAATAGATCTGGTGGCTACCTTTAATCCACGCGGAGATCCAAGGAGTGCTTACCAGTACATGGGGTCGGTTGTGCTGATGCTACACTCTGAACTCTTTTGTAAAGATCCCAGTGCTGTAAACTTCGGACAGTAGATCTGGTGGCTACCTTTAATCCACGCGGAGATCCAAGGTAGACCTGCAGGCATTTGCGGGCCCTGGCGTCTCTTCTATCCTTTATTTCGTGTTTCATTTCCTTGATTCAGAGACAATGTACCTTTTATTTCAGATTTTCTATTAGCACTCTTAGATCGTCTGTGGTACTGTGACACCAGGTTTTGGGTGATTAAGTCTTGAGTAGTTGTAATAGATACAAATTTCAGATATTTTAATATTTTCTTCCGCTTAATATAAATTTTCGATGTTCATACGTTATCGCCTTATGTTGGTTAAGAGGAAATAAATGGATAATGAAGTAATTAGTTTAAAGGATTGGATTGCCTAGCTCACATTAGTAGGCGCCATCACGACTCCCGAGGGTGGGAATCCGAGTCTTGACACTCAATGACGACAAACCTATACTCTAAATGCACTTCTCGGGTGAAAAGACTTCTTGACAGCTCAAATCCAACCAAATTAACTTCAAACTCAAATAAAACACATAAGAAACTATTTTGAATCATAAAGTCTCAATCTTTAACAAAATCCAAAAATCGGTGCAGAAGTCGACCCCCTGGCCCGCACCTCGGAACTCAACAAACTTTACAAAATTTGAATACCTTTCCAATATAAGTTCAACCATACAAAAATTATCAATTTCCGATACCATTTTTCCCTCAAATCATAATTTTTCATTTTGGAAATTTTCTTCAACAACTAACATTTTCCCCAACCAAAAACATAATTTAAATGATAAAAACAAGGATAAAATCATGGAATATATTATATACTAGGTGAAGAACACTTACACAATCAATTTGTTTGAAAAACCACCGAAAGAAGCTCCCAAAATCGAAGTCCAAGCTAAAAAATGGCCAAACCCTTGATATAAAGGATGTTGCCCAGCACTTCCGCATCTCCAGATACTTAAGCACATCTTCTCTATCGCATTTGCGGATAGATGTTCGCATCTGTGAAATTCACTTATAGGCCTAGTTCCGAATATGCAGACAATTAGATGCATCAGCGGCCTTGCAAAAACGATAACAGGAGCAGAGAAGTGGGGCCTCCTTCGCAGATGCATTGCATCAACCGTAGAAGCAGTTGCGCACCTGCATTCTAGCACTCGCAGAATGAGCTAGCTTCCAGGCCTCAAAGATCGCAGATGCGATCAGGCTCACACAGAAGCGGAGCCGTACCCAGGCTCCAAGGTCGCAGGTGTGAAAATACCAGAAATCAGACATGCTCAAAACCATGCAAAACATCCGAAACTCATCCGAATCACACCGAAGGCCCCCGAAAACCCCATCTAAGCACACAAACAAGTTCTATAACCCAAAATGGGCTCGCTCGAGGTCTCAAATCATATAAAAAAACACCAGAAATGAAAATCGCATCATAAATCAAACTATGAACTTCTAAATCTGCCAACTTTCAAAACTCGTGCCGAAACCAATCAAATCAACCCGGAATGACGCTAAACTTTGCAGACAAGTCCTAAATGACAAGATGGAGCTGTTCCAAGTCTCAAAATCGCATTTCGACCCCAATAGCACAAAATTCAACAATGGGTCAAACTTCTCCATTTTCTAAACTTCAACTTTTCCAACTTTCGCCGATTTGCCACAAATTAATCTATGGACCTCCACATCCAAATCCGGACGTGTGCTTATGTCTAAACTTACCATACGAAGTTGTTAAGATTATCCACAACCCATTTTGGATCCGTTTACTCCAAAGTGCATTTCCGATCAAATTCTCACCCCTTATGCTTCCAAAACTAGATTCCTTCTCCCATTTCAACTTTGAATCATCTGTTTGCTGAATTCAATCATGTGCACAAGTCGATACTCATAATATGAAGTTGTTCAAGACCTTATGTCGCAGAATGGAGCTTAAATTCTCAAAATGACTGGCCGGGTCGTTACATCCTCCCCCTCTTAAAACAAACGTTTGTCCTCGAACCTGCTAAGATTCACCTCGAAGTCCTCAAATCACTGAATACACACTTTCAACATACACCCGCAGGTGATTCCATATCACCCCAACCCACATAACCTGGAAACACTATGTCAACTAAAATTTAACCTTTCTACCAATACCAATAAGCCTTAGAGCCAAAAATTCTCATCTTCTATTCACTTTCAAAAGACTAGATTCTAAATCCACATCTGGTACCAGTCTCAACTAGCTGCGACCACTTATGCCTATACTCACATAGTACAAACACACAATAGGCACACCACACATAGGCCTACAGTAGCATTCCTGATCACAATACCTACCCGAAATCAATTCCTGCACTGGCCACTAGCCTCATATACAAATGGAACTCATTTCAAACCTCCACCACACTGACGATGATGCAAGAACCATGAAAACCTCATGACTAACACCTGAATCAACAAGTCACAACTAACACCACCGGGCATACACCCTACAAGCTAAAACTCAAGAAGCACAGAACGCTAATGACTGAATATTGAAAGAAAAGCACATACGGGAACTATCAAACAAGCCCGATAGGCACAACTCTCTATCAGCACTAAAATACAAAACAATATAACAAGAAATGAATTAAATCATATGAACAATTCACAAGGACCATATACAAATATAACTCCCACCACGGTACACAGTCCGGTTCAAACACACCAAGTTATATGAAATCATGAGGGTCCCACCCTCAACTCTGAAACACAAGTAGGATATACATCAAACCAGTTGGAACCTCTCACTAGATCAATTCCGTCACAATTTACAACAAGTGCTGGCTCCCATACTGGTGGAGCATAAAAAAAATCACAACCCGTGGCCAAAAATATTCAGAAATCACATCAAACCTAACATAATGGACAATAGGAAATTACTGCTAGTCTCATAACTCTCAATAATAAATTAAAACAGACGATAGACACGGCTATCACTCATAGAACCTCCCAATAGGGTATACTTATAATAGCATAAAAATCATGAAGTGCACCCATAAGCGGAGCAACAGATAGGATAACTCGCCCAAGCAGAATTGTAATGAACTACGTATGGTGCTCCTCTATAACAAATCAAAATCATGCCCGAATGACATAAATTGGTGCAACGACCTTAAGCCTACTTTATGAAACACATCAGCGGGCTGGGCCTCCCCCATCTTGGGCGCCCTCTACTCACGTGAATACCTCGTTGTGACACATTTTCCCGAAATCTCTCACCATATGGCTAGTATCTCCACACTCGAAGCAAACCCTCTAGTGATGTGGCTGTGGGAACTGTGCATACGGGCACTCTGAGACCCATGAAAACTTGAATCACTGTGTGAAGCCTGAATCACAAACTGAACTGGCTAACCTACGAAACCTCTACCATGTCCACCCTGCCTCCAAAATAAGGACCAGCAGATCTCCCCGGTCTATGAGGCCTCCTCACCTCCCTGTACTCTCTCTGTCCTTATCTCATCTATCCTCTCGCTCCCGATCCCACATGCCTTCTAACCAGCAAGCGATCCCTACCACCTACTGAAACGAAACATCTGACTCCAATTCTCGAGCCATGCTAAATCGAATATCATGTTTGAGCCCCTCAATGAATCTATAGACTCGCTCTCTAACTATAGCAACCAAGGCAAGTGCATGTCTGGCCAAATCAATGAATCTGACCGTATACTCTAATACTGACACGGTGCCCTGATGCAGCTGCTCAAATTGCACGCGCCATTCATCCCTGTAAAAAAAGAGGTGTGACAGCTCTGGCGACTCTGCTGGGGACCGAACCCAGAATCTCTGGTTCAGGGTTCAAGA
>MU671422.1:32011-47173 GCA_026770625.1 Nicotiana glauca | reverse complement strand
GTATCACTTCAGATCAATATGATTAACTTCTTATCATCTCAAGGATAATTACTTATTGGATTTGTGTTAACTAACGTATGGCATGAACTAACGCGTGTGGATATGGGTTATAACAATGTTATTGCTGAGAAATTGAATAAACCTCGTCCTGAGTTCAGGGGCCAGCCCTGTTCCCAGGTATACCTTGTGGTCTAGGAGGTTCTCGGTCAGAACAGTCTGCTCTAGCTCCTCGATCGTCGACTTGGTAGCATCCGATTCTTTGGAGGAGACAAAAGTTCGGGGGGCAAAGAAATCTTTCTCATTGTCTCTTGGAGTCCGCATGCTACTTTCCTCGTTTGAGGTCGAGTGTGTAGGGGTCAGCGTTTCATGGTGGACCGCGAACATCGCCCTTGCTGCCCGCTGTTCTCCATGTATCGTTGTGATGCCATCTCTTGATGGGAATCTTATTACTTGGTGCAGGGTCGAGGGTAGCGCCCTTACATTGTGTATCCAAGGTCTTCCAAGTAACGCGTTGTACCTCATGATGTTGTCGGTGACCTGAAACTTGGTGTTTTGGGTCGTGCTAGACGTGTCGATCGGGAGGATGATATCTCCTTTTGTTTCTTCCCCAACCATGTTGAAGCCGTGGAGGACTCGGGGAACGGGGATGATCTGCTTGAGTAGCCCCAATTGTTCTACTACTTATGACCTGATTATATTAGCCGAACCGCCCGGGTCCACAAGCACGCGCTTTATCCTTGTATTGTTTAAGAGAAATGAGATCACCAGCACGTCATTGTGCAGTTCCCCCATGGCCTCAACGTCTACCTCAGCGAATATGAGGGTTTCTTTGGATAAGTGTTTTCGAGTTGATCCCTCTTCTGTAGCGGATGTTTTTGTTTGTTTGAACACGGGTCCTCGGGGGTCGCTAGTTCCTTCGATAATCATGTGGATGCTATGTTGGGGGCCCCTCCACTTCGCTCGAATTGAGATCGGGGACTCCTCGAACTTTGGATCGACCGTGTCAATTTCCCTGTTGCTTTCGAGGTCTCAGTTGCCTATATCACCAGCCGGGCCGAGCGTTCTGCCCTGAAAGCGAAGATCTCGAGCAAAAAAAAGAAGTGTGAAATATAACGTGCCTTTAGATGGCGAAACCAGCAAGAAAATAATCACTATTGTTTTTAGCCCCACGGTGGGCGCCAACCTATTTACCGTGAAAATGGTAACAACAATTAAATTTGTAAATGAGATTCTAAAAATACGTGATCTATTCCCAAGCTAGTTTTGAGGGCAGTTTGTATTAAGAATACGCAGTATAATGATAGAATAGGAGGTTAATTAAGGCAGTAAGCAAACCGAAGGGGCCTGTTGGCCGGACGTAGAGTAGGTCGATGGAGGCCTCGAGGTCGAGGCTTGAACCGGGATCGTGCTATCGGGGATAGTTGGGGAAGGGATAACAGGCGAGGATACGATTAAGTAAGCTCCTTATGGACATTGCATAGCTATACGGGCATAGAACAAGTAAGAAAATAATGAACGCGGGGTGGCCTCGGGCCAATCAGAACAAATAGCTTAGAAGAAAAGAGAGAGAGAAAGATATTATTGCACTTATGGAGAAATGGAGCAACCTCCCACCCTTTACAAGGTGGAGCAAGCCCTCTTTATATAGTAGGGGAGTCTTGGTTATAAATATATGGAGAATAAATCCAAATTACGGTGATAGGATGGATTGACATGATGCCACGACATAGGCTCTAGGTAGGTCGAGTTTGTCAGATATAGCCGTGTGCCTAGAGGGCTTCTTCCTCTGTCCTGGATTCATCCTTTGTTTCCTCCGAATCGAGATTCGATGAGCCCCGAGGTTAAGAGTTCGATCGCAATTTCTTGCTTTCGAGACCCCGGGACATGCTTCCAAAATGTGTTGACAATGAGAAATCGAGCCTTCCAATTTCGCCGTATACACTTAGTAACCTGAGTACCATGACCATTTGTGACCTCTACCCCTTCAGTTGAATTCTCCCTACTGTTTAAATCTTCCATATTGCCCTTGTTCTTGTTCTTGACTGGACTTAGAAGAGGAGTGGGTGGAGGGCCCTTGGATCTTGTGGAATAGAATGATATTGCCAGAATGCTCGAACTAACCTTTGGGGAAGGGAATATAAAAACAAAAATAAAACAAAAAGGTAACCAATTTAGTTGGGTTTATAAGAAGCGTTGCAATATTTAAACGCATAGTGCGAGAATGTAAGTCGCGTCCTAATTTGGTGACCTCTTTGTGCTCGAGGTAGGCCTAGCGACAAATTAATTTGGAGAACTCAGAATGCTAAATGCCTCATTTTATTGATAGAAAATAAGACGAATCCCAAATCGACACTAAACAATAGGAAATAAAAGGCACTAATGGCAATTGGACTTATTACATTTTATATAGCGAAAAGATAAAATCCTATCTACTTAGTCCCATAAGGACCTTCCCCAGATTTGGCATCCTTGGCTCCGTCGAATAGCTTCCCCAGCTCGTGAAGTCCCAGCAATAGGTAAGCCCTGGCTAGATGTCCGCCTTCGTTTCCTTCAGCATTCTGACAGTCTTCGACCCTCTTGAGAAACTTTCTTTCCAACTCCACTATGCCCCGCTCCAAGTATCCAGTCACTTGTTAGCGCTGACAGCCATGTCTTTCCACTCCTCAATTAACTTCTGATTAGCTTCTTATATCTCATAGTGCTCGCTTTTGCACTCCCGGTCCTCTTGCGCAGTTGGTTGTATTTGACCTGTGCCTCGGCCTTTTCATCTATGATCCTCTGACCTCGAACAAACCCAGGCTGGCCCAGACCATCATGATTATCCTCCAACCATCCGGAATAGTAGAGAGCACAACTAGCGTGGTATATATCTGGTTCGATGGTATCCTTCCCCATAATGATCTTGCAGTGCCACATATGCTGAGCTTGGCACTTGTAAGGGCTATCATCATCCTGGAAGTCAGCCCACATATGCGATCGTCCCAGTCCCTTCATTGAATCTCTTGTTGGTATTCACCCTTTTGCAGCCTTCGAATTGATTGGCTCCCTATTGACACTTCTCTAGGGCTCGGTATATTTCCGCAATGATCATGGGCACAATGATGAATGGTTGACCACCAATCCTTTCCATTAAGGTCTTTGTTACAATGGCTAGTCTGGTGTGGATTCTTTCTTTCTTCATTGGAAACACGATCAACCCTAGGAAACAAAACATGAATATAAAGACCCTTCGGTGAATATGCCCTAATGATATGATGGCAAACTCGTCAGGATAGGTACGGTAGGATTTGCTGTGACCGTACCTCTAATACAAATAGTCAAAGGGGATATAGGATTCTTTTAGGCATGTCAGTTCTGGATTCTTCTTCAAATCCATCATCTTCAGAAGCACCTACCGTTGCGGTTCTCGGGCATTAGCAAACCCGGATTTTCCTACACCAAACCGGCCAATCCTCCTATTTCCTCTAGCAAGGGTGTCATCTCAATGTCCCAAAAGCGGAACACAACCCTTTCACAATCCCAGAACAATGTACCAGCTTCTATGATTTTGTTGTTGGGTTGAATTTCCATGAGGGAAGGTAGATTTCTTAGATATTTTCGGACGAGAGTTTGATCACTAGAGTGGAGATCTTTCCACCATCTTAGCAGTCTTGGGTGGATATTGGTACCCATGCCGAATCTGGGGATTTCATGCCTCATTATCTGCAAAACAAAAGGGTTAGACCCTACCCCCACTAGACTAGACTATTTAACATCAACAATTCGCATTAAGCATTCAGTTCTCCAAATAAATGCACAGAACGTGATGATGTCCGTTTGGGTTTAGGGAAACCCAGTGGACTTTGGACAAGGCTATCTTAAAGGATCATTATGTGGACAACATAATTGATCCGGCTAGGTTTGACAATGATGCATGCACAATTTAACTGGAGTAAGGTTTCTATGGGGTTTTAGACTGGTACCCTTGAGCGGACAACTGAAGAGGGAAGGCTCAGAACTGTCGACTGCACCGCTGATCGACTAGTTTTACTGCAAATATGCCTTTCCGAATTTAGGGGTAATGATATAGGAAGAGCGCAACCACTCATTATAAGCGTTGCTATAGTATTTGTTTTGTCACGAGTGGAGTATGATTTTGAGCAGGATTATGCAATAAATAAAAAAGCATATTGAAATGTATTTACACATTAAGAAGGTGATAAATACAACAGTTTCATAATTTAAAGCAATAAAGGAAAGAAACAAGGAAGATAAGTCAGTTTTGCTTTTTGAGACGAAAATAAAGGAATTAAACAAGTAATTGCACATAAATAGGGTACAAATTTACAATAACAATCTGAAATGGTAAAAGCCTAAAATCCCCAGCAGAGTCGCCATGCTGTCGCGCCCCCTTTTTTCCCTCCTCGCGGCGGGAGAATCGGGTTTATGACATTTATGGGGCAACTCATTCCTTTTGGGAACTGGGTTTTTGCATTTTTGAAGAGTCTCCACCTAATGATTTATGGTGCATTAGGACACCTTACAAGATTCAACTAGGACTACACTTTTGATAACCAGAGATAGGGTAAGATCTTGAAATTATCCCAAGGGGAAGGTGTTAGGCACCCCTCAGGATCCACTAGTGTGGTTCCCGGCCAGATAGTTCTTTGTAAATTTGGTGCAATTAACATGTAAGCAGATAAGGTTCAAGTAAGAGGAGATTTAATACACAAATGCTGGGAAATAAAAAAAGTATGGAACAACAATTATTAAAAGGCTGATTCTTGAAAAGAAGTCAAAATATTTTTAAGACAAAGAAAGAAAGGGAAAGGGGGTCCTAGGTTTATTCATAATATGGATCACATCAATGAAGTACCCGGTAATCACTCCTTAATAGAGAGGCTACACGTGGTATTAGCACACCGGTCATCATATCCGTATCTACCCTTCCCACCCATTAAGGTATTAAAGCATTGATTGGTCTCGATCACTATTGCATGCTAGTACCCGTCCCATTCCTATCAGTCCCCGAGGTGCTTAGGAATTCTAATCCTAAAAGGGAGGGATATAGACTGACTTGAAGTTTCAAAGGTAAAAATCTAAGGCGACATACAAAAACATATAAAAAGACTGCACATTCAAGGGGGAAGCACATAAACACATAAGGATCAAGTATACCTCCTCAAACAAAGTAATCCAATAGCATGACTTAAACAAACAAGTGAGGTCTGACTCTAAAAATACTTGAGGGAAGAGATCATTGTTATTACAGTAGGCTTAGTCTATTACATGACACAGTTAGGAAGCATGAATCAGGCCTGCCTACTGATTGTAACACTTAAACAAATAACGGAGGCGAGTTTAGTTTTTGTTATTATTACTACCTAAGGCTTGCCTAAGAGTTTAGGGGAACTCTTAGGGAAAAGCATCTATTACTGATTCTGAGCTTGGTCACATCTTAAGTCGAATGGTTTGAAAACCTATAGGCATGCTTGCTAAATTGTGTTAACAAGGAGAGATTAAGTTA
The DNA here is from genome assembly GCA_026770625.1 of Nicotiana glauca. Classification (NCBI taxonomy): domain Eukaryota; kingdom Viridiplantae; phylum Streptophyta; class Magnoliopsida; order Solanales; family Solanaceae; genus Nicotiana; species Nicotiana glauca. The sequence goes on along the minus strand of MU671422.1, from coordinate 41,667 downwards.
TTTAAGCACTGGTTCATAATAGACTAATTTTAAAACAGACTAGTTTCAGATTCCTCAGGCGATGGTATCTACTGTTGCTGATTTTAAACCTTATGGACATGATATCTAACATTGAGTGTGAATAGAAACGAACCAGATTTTTCTGTTTACTTGCTTTGGGAATCCCAATAGGCATGATTTCTATGAAGGGGTACTGATTTTAATGGTATCTAATTTTAACCCTTTAGGTCCTAATAACATGGTATCTAAAATGCAGAAGTAAACGTAACAACAGATCCTATAGATATGATTTCTATTGTGCAGAATTAAATATGCAGAATCTCAAATCCTATAAGCATGATTTCTAAATACAATTTGGATATGCAGAATTAAACGTAGTCATATAGGCATATTTTCTACCCTTGACATGCATAATTACCCACCTTTTTCACTAGCCATCTCCGCTGTTTATTACAAATTATTACAAACTGGAAATACATGAATTACATCAGAACAATACATAAAAACATACAACCAGAGGAAGCCTGATTCTTCGTTCCTCTCTGAGCTATGGAATAAACTGCCTTAAAATGCCATTGCTTCAAAACCTTTCTCTGACTTGAGTGTGTCAAAGTTCCCTAAGTGTCTCAAAAGGGCCCCGGGAAGTGATCACACCCAAGTTGCATTAATCAGATAGAGATAAGTGCAATGTAGAAGGGCTAGCCCTTATGTGTCCAAGTTCAGATGGAGCTCATGGGTCCCAAGGCAAGGCTTACATAAGAGGGGCAGAACCTAAGTCTAAGAAGATAGTGGAAGTGCTGGAATAGAGTTTTAAAACTGAGGGGAAAATGAAAGGGGTAAAGGGCGATAGGGAAATAGTAATTAGCAAAATACAAAGTTGATAACTTCATACAAAGAGGGGTCAGGGATTGAGGATTCAAAGAGCCTATGTACTTAGGCAAAGGTCAGCTTTAGGCATGTACATCAATAGAAGATGTTGGCATGCTTATAAGCCAACCAGAACATACAACAGCTAGAGAAAACATGGGGGTTATGATCCCGGGGGGATCAAGTTTGGGTCATGGCCAGCAATGTTCAACGCTATCATGCCCCAAACCAACCACAAATACCAAACACATTGGGGGTGGGTATTTAAGGTTCACAAGCCATGATAAATAAACAATAAAACCATTAATTTAGAACACAAAAGGCAGAATATAGCATGCTCAATAATGGAACTTATTTAGATACAAACAGGAGGCAAACAGGAATGAAAGAAACAGTAAAGAAACATGTTGTTGTTGATGCTGAAAATTAATCAGAACATACCAGTCAAAGAAGCAAAGTGCAGTAAAGAAAGTAAACATGACTCCAAAGTTTAGCCTTGGCGTTCAGTCGGTTAAACATACAGTAGCACAAGTAGCAGTAAGCAAGAGAGAGATTTTGAGCGTAAGTGTGTGTTCTGAACTTAAACTGTTCGTGTCTAAAAGAAGAGAAGTACCCGGTATTTATAGACTTTTAAAAACGAGTGAAAGAGAAATAATAAGCCACAAACATGGAAACAATCACTATTTAGAATCAATTATACGAGTGACTGCCTTTAATTAAAGGATCACTTATTTAACGGGTAATGACAGGCTCACAATAAGGAAAGAAATCAATTTGTAAGCAAACTGACAGTTGCCATAAAAGAAATAGTAAAAAAATTGAGTAAGTAATCAAGTCTAAGTACAGGAATATACTAATCTTGGGAAGGGATTCAGTAAGGCAAGACAAAGAAAAGAATCAATTAAACTTAACAGATGAGTGAAATCAGAATTTGACAAAAAAAAGGTTTGAAATCAGTCCAAGATGGAAGATCAGTCAAGAAGAAAATTCAACATATAAATAGAGTGCACAAACATTAGACATGAGAGGCCAAACTATGGCAAAGAGAAGCAGCAGGCAATAACAACACAAAGTTAGTAGACAACAAACCTTCGAAACATGATAATCACACAGGTCAACTTCATTGACTTAGTATTAGAGAAAAGAGAGAGTATCAGAAGCATGAAAAGGTTCGAGTAAAAAGCCCTTCTGAAACAGTATAGTCGAGTAGAAAGAAACCAGAATCACATAAAAAAAAAATAGATGCTGAAACTAAAGAATTTCAAATCAAGTCGAGCAACTTCAAACAGATGAATTGCTCAAGCATTTCCAGAAACTCGAATAGAACCTAAAGAAATTAGGGTTTTGAAACCAATCGAGTCTAGAGATGATGAACAAGTGAATCAAACAAATAAATATTCCTAGAAACTCGAATAAACCCAAAAAATTGGGGTTTTCAACACCAATCAAGCCTAGAGATAATAAACAAGTAAATTAAAAAAATAAACATATATGGATTGAAAACTAAGAAGACATTAAGGTTTTATCATGTGAACTCAGCGAGTGGAACAATACGAGCAAACATAGCAGAACATGTTAAAAAATCAGAGAAAAACTTCGAAATAACTTAACAAGAAAACCCTAATTGGAAAAGATAAAGAGTTTTGAACGCAGAGTTTAAGAAATTCAAAGCAAACATAGACCTGAAGCAGATCTAAAAGAAATCGAAAGAACCATGGAGCTTAGGGTTTCATAGGGACCCCAAATGATGAGAAAGGCCATGAAAGCTACTGATCTAAGCAGAAGTGTCAAAGGACTGACTCAAATAGCCATGGCCAACCGGAGAAAGGTCAAAGACGATCGGAGAACAGCCATAAACTAAATCGAACAAAGGCTGGACCAGAGTTCTTCATGGTCTGGCCTTGAAATCATAAGAACAAACACAAAGGAGCCATAGAAGGCCGGCATAAGTCTCCGATGACCTTGGAAGGCCATAGGTTAGGGCGGATTAGGGTGGCGGCGGCTAGGGTTTGATAGGGTTGTAGAGAGAATTTGGGAGGGGAAGTGTTTCAGAGGTGGTGGATTAGGAAGAATGAAAAGGGTTTGGGGGTAGTTGGAAATTAATTTAGGAAAGGGTTAATGTGAGTCATTGATCTAAGCGATCAAAGGCTGTGATTAAATGGGAATCTGGGTGGGTTATTTAAATGGGTTGTGGGTCGGTTTGACCGGAAATTGGGTCAGAGTAATTGGGCTTCAAATTGGGTTAAATTGGGGTTCAAAATCAGGCTATAATTGAAATAAAGTTGGGCTAGCAGTTAAATCGAATTTTTCCAATTTAATTAATAAAAAATAATAAATAATTTCTGTAAATAAATTAAAGGTACTAAAATGATTTATAATACATAATTAATCATTTAAACATACCAGACCTAATTTTGTGAATATAAATGCAATTAAATCTTAAAAGAGGCTAATATTGAAATTATATGCAATTTAGTTTTAAAATACTAAATAAATTTGTAAAAAATGTGCAAAAGATTTCTTGGCTATATTTTAGCATAAATATAAAAGTACAATGGATCAATTACCAAAAATGATAATTTTTGAAGTGATTATCGAGATTTTATGGATAACAAAGGGGAAAATAAGTCAATTTAAATCTTTGAAAATTATGAAAAATAATAAAATACTTGGATATACTTATATATGCATATATATGTTGTTTTGACGGTATTTTTCATATTGAAAAATATATAGGGAAAAATTGGGTGTCAACATTCCTCCTCCTCCTCCTCCTCAACTATTACACTGCAATCCATGTCTTCATCATCAATTCTGGCTTTTCCCTTGCTTTTAGGATCACTTGGAGGAGGAGGAGGTGGAGGACCTCTAGATCTGGTATGATATGTTGATGATGCCAGTATGGGAATAAAAAACAAAGAAAAGAAGAAAGCAAAAGGTAAACAAGTCAATAAGGAGTATTTAAAAGGATATTTGCGATATTTAAACACATATTGCGGGATTATAAATTCGCGTCCCAGTTTGGGGGATCTCTTTGTGCCCGAGGTAGGCCTAAGTGACATATAAATTTGGAGAAAATCGATACCAATAACTGCATCATTTCATTAATATGGTAGATGGACCAAATCTTTACTAAAACAACAATACTTATAAAGAGTCACTAATGGCAATTGCCCTATTACAACCGAAGTCTAAAACGAGTCTAGAAAGAAAGTAAAAACATCGTTCCTAATCTATTTGGTCCCGGAGGGGCCTTCTCCATGCTTGGCCTTCTTGGCTCCATCAATCAGATTCCCCAGGTCACGCATGTCCAGCAGCAGATACACCCTTGCTAGATGCCTTCTGCATTCTGACAGTCCGAGATCCTTTTACACATCTTTCCCTCAAGCTCCATCAACCCCTGCTCCAAATACTCCAGTCTATTTATTGATTTAGTAGCAATTTCTTTTCACTCATTGATTTATTCCCATGTCCACTTTATATTGTTCCAAATGCCTGGCTTCAGACTAAAAAACCTTTTGTACAACATCCTGTATTTGACTTGTGCTTCAGTAGCGTCGTCTATAAACCTATTCTTCTAATTCATCCCTGGCTTGACATCCCCTACTATATCATCTACCAACCATGATGGATTATAATACACTTGGCCAGTGTGATACCGATCTGGCTCGATAGTATCTTTCTCCACAATGATCTTTTGATGTTACATGTGTTGTACCTCAAACTTGAATGAATGGCGTTCCCCTGAAAGTTCGCTTTCTACTGAACCATTTTAAAAACTCGTGGTATAACCTGCTTTCTCCTAGCTTGCCTCACAACCCTGATAGGAGCATAAGGATAGATCTCCCTCAATCAGATTAGCACTAGATGAGGATTATCTCTCGACCTGATGATGAATTCACTGCTAGGGAACCACTCGAACATACAATGTACCTTGCCATCAGTCAGATTGCTGAAGAAGTATACGCAACTCACAGTGTTTTCTGGTTGTGTGAACTTGTTTGGGATAAAAGTCATTCTCTTCGGATGGTGATTGGCTATGTGTTCATTCCATAGTCGTCGCGGAAGTTCTTGACGGTATTCTCCTCTCTGAAGGTGTTCCAACAACCATACTTGCAACAACAGATTTCAACCCTTAAAATGCATATACCCCTTTTTGCAACGGTCTAAAGCGCGAACATCTCAGCCAAAATCATAGGGACAATAGTGTAAGTTTGCCCCTAAATCCCCTTCATTAAGATCTTAGTGACCATAGCTAGGCGAGTATGGATCCTTTCTCCATGTATTGGAAATACCAGCATCCTCCGAAAGTAGACAATGAATAAAAAAACTCGGTGGTGAGTCCAACCCAAAAAAGTGATGGCAAACGCATCATGATAAAGGCGATATGACTTGTTGTGCCCATAACGCTCATAAAGGAAATCGAATGTTATGTAAAACTTCTTCAGACAGACTAACTAATCATTTTTCCTAAAACCCATCATTTTCAAGAAACCTCGAGAAGTGCGGTTTTCTAGTACCAACAAAACAGGGCCATCCTATGGGAGCCCAGCGAAGCCTCCTATTTTTTCTAAAAGGGGAGTCATTTATATGTCGCCAAGACGGAAGGCGACTCTCTTCTCATCTCAAAATATGGTGGCAGCCTCAATTAATGCATTTTTGGCTGAATGTCTAACAAGAAGGGTAAATTTATTAGGACTCTTTTCACATGATTTTTGTCATTTGGTGGGAGATTTTCCCACCAATTTAGCAGCAAAGGCGGGATATTTTAAACCATGCCGAACCTAGGGACTTCATGCCTCATTTTTGCAAAACAAATAAAGTTAGACCTTTCCTTATCCATATTTGGCTATTTACATATTAATAATCAACATATTGGCACGGTTTCTCCAAATAATGCACTGATCGTGATTGTGCCCATTGGGATTATGGAAATCTCGATGGACTTTGGACAAGGCTTGTCTTAACGAGTTATTATGTGGATAACATTCTAACACATACTAGGTGTCGACATGATGCATGCACAGTTAATATTAGAATGGGGGTTTCTAGAAGAGTCTATACCGGTACCCTTAAGCGGACAACTTGAGAAGGAAAGGCATGGAACTGCCGACTGCATCGCTGATGGACTAGTTTTACCGTAAATAAGCCTTTCAAAATTTAAGTGATTTAGGAAGAGCGCAAACAGTCATCAAGCGTCGCTATGGTATTAATTATGCACGAGTAGAATATGATGTGAAGCATGCTTTATGCAAAGATAAAACAATATGTTGTCAAATATTTTGCATGATTAAAATGGTAAATACAGTATTGAATTAAACGTAAAGATATAAAAAGAAAGGAAAACAAGGAAGAAGTTAGTTCACGCAAAGTGAAAATTTTAATAAAGTAGACAAGCGAGTGAGGGTTGGGAGAGACATGATGTAGCAATTCTTTAAAAATTTCTAAAGGAAAATGCACGTTATGACAAAATTGAGCAAAGATTTGCATATTAATGCGAATTCAAATAAAGGGAAAACAGGAAAAGGGTGTACAGGTAACAATAATAAGGAAACGGAAGAGAGATATTCATGTAACAACAAAAAATAATAAAGACTCATTCATCAAAGAAGAATAATTCATGTAGACCAAGTTTGCTTATGGTAAGAGCCTAAAAATATTCCAGCAGAGTCGCCTGCTATCTCGCCCCCCTTTTCTCGCAAAATTGAGTTTCGACATGTGACAACTCTTTTAAGGAAGGTGTTAAAGAGAGAGTCGCAAACTAATGGGATTGAGGTACATTAGGGCACTTATTTGCAAATAACTCTGGTTTAACCAGTTTGCGTCACCAAATATCGGTTAAGGGCTCAAATTACCTCGAAGAGAAGGTGTTAGTGTAACGACCCGATCGGCCGTTTTGAGAAATTAAGCTTCGTTCAGCTGCATAAGGTCTGGAACAACTTCAGAATATGAGTATCGACTTGCGTGCATGGTGGAATTTGGCCTTCGGATGGCTTAGAGTCAAATTTAGAGAAGAAACCTTATTTTAAAAGTTAGAATGGTGAAAAGTTGACCGGAATAGGAATTTTGGGTAAAAGACCCCAGAATGGGTCGTGGATGATCACAATAGCTTCGTATGGTGATTTTGTACTTAGGAGTGCGTCTGGATTAAGATTTGGAGGTCCGTAGAGTGAATTGAGGTATTTCGGCGAAGGCTGAAGTTGGAAAATGAAGAAGTTTGACCCACAGTCGACTTTTGGGATATCAGGGTCGGAATGCAGTTCCGAGAGTTGGAGCAGCTCCGTTATGTTATTTTGGACTTGTCTGCAAAATTTGGCGTCATTCCGAGTTGAATTGATAGGTTTCGGCATGAGATTCGTTATTTGAAGATTTGGAAGTTCTTAAGCTTGATTTTTGGTTTGATTCGTCGTTTTGATGTTGTGTTATGTGATTTGAAACTTCAAGAGAGTCCGTGTTAGGTTATATGACTTGTGTGTGTGATTTGACGGGGTCTCGGGAGCCTCAGGTGTGTTTTGGATGGGCTACGGGTCTTTTTCTTCCACTTTTGCACTGTTGTTGCTGCTTCTGCTGCTCCTTCTAGGCGTTCACGATCAGGCCTTCGCAATCGCAAAGGCTTATCTTGGCCACCGGAAATTTCCTTCTTCATGTTCGCATAACACATCCCGCGTTCGCGATGCCCAGTGCACTTCTACTTCGCGTTCGCATAGGCAACCCCGCGTTCGCATAGAGCAATTTCTGGAACCTCATATTTTCCTTCAACGCGTTCGCACTCGTGCTTCCACGATCGCGAAGCACTGTTGGTCCCTTCTCCGCGTTCGCGTTTGCAATGCACATTTCTGGGCCAACCCATTTTTTTCTTCTACGCGATCGCGACCCTTGCTACGCGATCGCGATGAACAATTAACTGGGCAGACATACTTTAATCCCAAATTCGAGGGTTTCATCATTTTATCACATTTTGACTTCTAGAGCTCGATCCTTGGCGATTTTTGAAGGCATTTTCACCTGGGCAACTTGGCTAAGTACTTCTCACTCGGTTTAGACCAATTTCCATGAATCTCCTCTTAATTTCAGATTTTTAATGAAAAATGGGTAGAACTTCATAGACCAAATTATTTAGTTTTGAGGGGGTGTTTGACCTCCGATTTGAGATATTTTTATATGGTTAGACTCGTGAGAGTACAAGAGTTCTGAAAATGTTAAATTCATCTGGTTCCGAGATGTTGGCCTGAGGGGCATTTTGGTCATTTTACCTAATTTCACACTTTAGCTTTGAATTAAATAGTAGAATCAATTGCTTGAGATGTTATTTATCATGTGTGATGTAATTGAATAGATTTGGGCCATTTGGAGTCGAGTACTCGTGGCAAGAACGTGGTTGCTAGTTGATTTTAGCCGGTTTGAGGTAAGTATCTTGCCTAACCTTGTGTGGGGGACTTCCCATTAGGATTTGAGTCTTCTATGTTGATTGTATTCCTTGCACGCGAGGTGATGAGTGTGTGATCGGATTTATTTGTGGTAAATTGATCCTTTTAGGCTCTTAGACCCTTATCATCACTGAGTATGAAGTTGTTCTCGATATAATTGAGTTCCCTCCATTAGTTTCACCTCTACATGTCTTACTTGGAACTTATTTGCCTATTTTGGTGTATACTTGTTGCCAAATTGATTTATACCTGTCTAACTTTGGACGCTTACCCTTCTATAGTCACAGTATCATTCCTAATTGCTTGTCTTTATTTGAAAAAAAAGCAGTATTTCTATCTCTCATGTGATTAGTTGGTCTTAATTGAAAAAAAGTTAGATTTCCTAGGTTTAGTTGATATTTTCCTTAATTGTAATTATTTGATTCATGTTAACTTCCTTATTGTCTGGACACTTCTTGATTGTAATTTCCTCTGTGACGTCGTGCAAATATGTTACATGTCCAATTATTGTGGCCACCGGTGTAGCTATCACACACTTATTATGTCTTGTTATTTGTTGAGGTTATCGTGCTTCTTGGTTTTACGTGACCCTTCTTATGTATTGTTGATTCCCTTGCCGGGACGTTATCGTTTCTATTGTGGATTACCTTGACGGGATGTTATTGTTTCTATTGTGGATTCCCTTGCCGGGACGTTATAGTCTTCTATTGTTGACTCCCTTGCCGGGATGTTGTTGTTCTATTATTTGGGTGAGAAAGAGTGATATGGCACGAAGGGTGATGCCGTGCACATGTGCATTTATATTGATTGGGATGTAATGCGGGATACCAAGAGATCCCTAGCACATATATTGAGGATACCAAGAGATCCTCGGGATACTAAGAGATCCCCAACACATATATTGAGGATACTAAGAGATCCCTAGCACACGTATTTATGTTTGGGACTATCGGACGATATCCTGGGAGATCCCCTGTTAAACTCATTTTGTTCTGAGCTGATGTTTTTGTTGATTCTATCCGTGTGCAAACATTTCGGGTGCTTGCCGTTCCATTTCTTATACTTACTAGTTGGTGGAGTTCTTGTTAAACACACTTGCACAAGCATACACATAGTTGGACTCTCCCCATTAGAAGTGAAGACCTTCTGATTTTGCTAAGGGTGGAGATACGCCCTCATTATCCATTATATATGAGAGAGTGGCCCTAGTTATCCAGTTAGTTGTCAGCATGATCGTGAGATTGATAGGGCACAGGATGCCAGGTGTTAGATTTCAGATGCTGGGCTTTCGTGAGTTATGATTCGTCCGAGACTTGGTGAAATTGTAGTAAGAGTTGAATAAGACCTTATGTGAACATCATT
>MU671422.1:0-31598 GCA_026770625.1 Nicotiana glauca | reverse complement strand
CGAGGTTAGTCTTGATACTTACTGGGCACCGCCGTGGTGTGCTCATGCTACTCTTCTACACATTTTTGTTGTGCAGATACAGGTACTACCATTCAGTTCTGTCAGCCTTGGAAGGAGGCGTATCGGTTGAGACTTCAAGGTATATCTGCTACGTCCGCAGACCGAGGAGTCCCTTTTCAGCTTTTCTGTAATAAGTATAGTTCTTCCAGTATTTCTCCTTGTATAGATATTCTTGAGTCAGAGCCTCTTATCTATCCCTTAGCTTGTGATTTGTGAGTTTTCGGGTTTTGGGAGTTTTATTAGCTTTGAGAATTATTGTGGTATGTGCCGAGCGGCACCTTAATACTGTTTATTTTTACTGGTTCATTTTTATTTATTTTCTTTCGAAATTATGGTTTATCTTCCGCATTGTTCGGCTTACCTAGTCATAGGGACTAGGTGCCATCACGACATGTTCATGGAGGGTGAACTAGGGTCGTGACAAGTTGGTATTAGAGCTCTAGGTTCATAGGAGTCACAGATCACAAGCCGGTTTATTAGAGTCTCGTGGATCGGTATGGAGACGTCTGTACTTATTTGCGAGAGGCTATGTAACCGTTAGGAAAATTCCACTTCATTTGATTTCCCTGTCGTGCGATATTTTGACATCCACAATCCTAAACCTCTATCTTCTACTCTCTCACAGATGGCGAGGACACGTACTACCCGAGGTGATCAGGCACCTGTGCCCCTTGCTGCAGCCGTCGGAGGTCGGGGTCGGGGTAGAGTTCAAGGACGCGCACGTGGTGCAGCGAGAGCACCTGCGCGAGCGATCGCCGAGGTACCACCAGCAGATCGAGCCGGAGTCCAGTCACTTGACATGGCTACAGCTACTACTACTCCAGCCCTTCAGGAGACTTTGGCACAGCTCATGAGTATGTACACCACTTTCACTCAGGCAGGATTGCTTCCCCTTGCTGCAGCCACATCCCAGACCGGGGGAGGAGCACAGACCCCCGCCGCCCACACTCTTGAGCAGCGAGCGCATGTTGAGCAGGTCCCTGAGATTATCCCTGTGCCACCTGCAGCACCAGTTCAGCCCGAGGGCATGGCAGCGGCTTCTGAGCAGGAGCAGATGAGACTTGAGAAGTTTAATAGGTATAAGCCTCCTGAGTTCAGTGGTTTAGCATCGGAGGATGCCCTAGAATTCCTTGATGAGTCTTATTTCATTCTCCGTACTATGGGTACCTCTTGATCGAGCGGGGTTTCTTTCACTACTTTCCAGGTTCGAGGAGCCGCCTATTACTGGTGGCGCACCTATGAGTTAGACAGCCCAGACGATGCAGCTTCACTGACTTGGACCCAGTTTTCAGATATGTTTCTGCGAGAGTTTGTTCCTCAGAGCCTCAGGGATGCATGGCGCGCAGAGTTTGAGCATTTGCGCTAGGGTGCTATTACCATCTCGGAGTATGCTGTCCGATACACTAGTTTGGCTAGACATGCCTCAGCCTTGGTTTCTACTGATCGCGAAAAGGTTTGCCGGTTTATTGAGGGGCTTATTCCTAGAATCAGGTCCAGCATGGCCCGTGAGTTGGAGATGGATATTCCGTATCAGCAGGTGGTGAGCATTGCTAGGAGGATAGAGGGTATGCACGCTAGAGAGAGAGAGGGGGCAGGTAGGGTCATGAGAGAGAGAGCAGACGAGATCAGGAGAGAGACTTTGAGGAGGCGAGGAGGCCTCGTAGACCGGTGAGATATACTGGTCTTTATTTTGAAGGCAGGGTGCGTCATGGTAGAGGTTTTGCGGGTCAGCTGGTTCAGTTTTATTCATTTTCTTTCGAAATTATGGTTTATCTTCCGCATTGTTAGGCTTACCTAGTCATAGGGACTAGGTGCCATCACGACATGTTCATGGAGGGTGAACTGGGGTCGTGACAGTTAGGCACTCTTCGAGGTCCACAAATGTGGGTCCTGGCCAAACTCAAATTATATGAATTAGTCAAACAAACAAAGACAAAGAAAGCAAGAAGTTTTGGAAGTTTTATTAAACACAAATAATTGATTTAAAGACAAGATGGGGGGGGGGGGCCCTAATTTTCTTAGCCTAAAGGATCACCCCGTGCAACATAAATAATACTTCATAACTCTCTCAAGATGATGTGTTACTCGTATTATGTAGCGGGCACAGAATATCATTTTCTGCTACGCGATTACTATCTTTAAGTTATTACCTAAACTACACTAGTTGATTCTAAACCGTGCCTTATGCATGCACTACCCGTCCCATGCCTATGGCCCACGAGGCGTTTGGACCTCTATTTTGGATAGTTCTAGACTTAACTTTGGCTGCTCAAAAATGATAAAACTATGCAAAATACAAAACACGTTCGACTTCATGTAAAAGAAATTAAGGCTCAAGTTAGACTCCACACTTAGAAAACAAATGCACGCGAGCAAATTCTCACATTAAGTGTTAGACAGTTTCAGAATTGAACCAAATTAAAGCCATTAAGCCCTATAGACATGGTTCATATGTGACCTCATGCATGCAGTTTCAGATGCAAGGTGCCATCTTATAGACGAGATTACATAGTTGTTACATGCTGATTATTGACATTACATCTTTTTGATTATTAAACCATACGAACGCTGTGTCAAAGTGATTTGCGCAGTAGAGGGAGCAATGAAATCTATTGGAAAAGCCCAGAATTACCCATGTTTTCTAACAGTGGCATGAATAAGCAGTAAACATCGTTTGAGAAATTTAACATTAACAATTTAGACTGAGTAGTTATACCCTATAGGCAGGATCTCTAACAATTAGTGCTTGGAGCCAATTTTATTATGCTTAGCCCCCTATAAACATCTAGTGATCATTATGATACAATAGCAAATGGGATAATTAAAATCCTATAGGAATGGTTTCTCGTGCATATGTGTAAGACAATGGTAAATTAAGTGATCAAAATCGTATAGGCATGATTGCTAGTAAATGTGCTAAGGCGAATTGAAAGATAATTCATTGACATTTATTCCTATAGGCAGGTTTTCTACCAACATATAGCATTAAGAACAGTTGCAACATTTGAATTCATGTTTGCTAACAGGAGGTGTACATATGTGTGCTTCTCCTAAGGACATGATTTCTATATTGCAGATAGAAATTGAATGGCATATATAGCAAGTAAATCATTGAATCCTATAGGCATGTTTCTTATCCTTGCACACAAATATCATAATCTACCCATTCCCCCATTTTTACTAACACCTCAATTGTTATTTAAGAATTTATTACAGACCAAATGATAAAATAATTACAAACGTGGTATAAATAATGACAGTAGACCCACAGCAGGCCCAAAAGAAATACCAAGCACTATCTGGGCCTTCAACAGCATACTCACACTTCCAACAAAGAGCCATATTCACCAACGCAACCTAGAATCCATAGAAGAACTTTAGCTAGATCACACAACCATAGATTGACCAACCAATTTACATATTCAGTATACCATAGGAAGAAATAGTTGAGTGTCAGGAATAGTGTAGGTCTCAGTAGTAAAGGAAATGACTAAAGGATACCAAATCTTAGAGTGTCAGAGTTCACAAGAGTCTCAAATGGACCCCGAGCAGTGCTAACACTAGGGAGGTCAGTAGCAAGAGCCTTGATAGCCTTGGCTTTCAGCCGGCGAAGAATAAGGAGAACATTATAAGTAACAATGAGGGATAATGGACAATAGCTGAGGGGCAGAAGTAGGGAAGTAGACATAGCCATCGAAAGTAACTAATCAAATAGGCCAGCGGGTTTAGCAGGATTTCATCACATAGCAAAGTACCACACATATTGAGAAGAAGTTGGGGGAAGAAACAGGGTATCAAATGAACAAGGACAGACTGGAAAACATATTAGCATAGAAACAAGATCATAGAAGAAACAGGGTATCAAATGAACAAGGACAGTCTGGAAAACATATTAGCATAGAAACTAGAAAATTGTTTTAATACAAATTGCAACACATTATAAATGTAGAACAAACATTGCAATAACTAAGAACAATGTAAGATAGCAAACTCACACCAAATATCACATATGGGTATTTTGGGATGGTCACAATAGACTAAACAACTAGAGAAGATCTAAATCATGTCACAAAATCGTTCAAACAGGGCATGGAAAAACAGATTGAGGTAACTGTTAAGATCTGAATCAGCCACCAATGGGGTATAGGGATCATGCTGACTGATAAAATAGAAAGTGTAACATGTCATAATTAACACCGACGTTCTAACCTTCTCTATAGAGGTTAAAGACAAAATAAATAAGCATGAATTAGGGAAACATCCAGGCACCCCTGCACTCAGATTACCCAAGTTAGGCTTAGGCAAACACAGAACTAGTATCATTAGGAGGAGAGCCAGATGCTAACAGGATTAGAACAAGGTGAGATTAACAAAATCATGCACAAAAGTAATCCAGAAAACATATTTAAGCCAGGAATTTCAGTGGTGAGAATAATTCTTGGCGGTGAGAACACATGCAAATCAAGGACACATAGGGATGAAATTACGAGAATCAAGTAGCTTATCAGTTAAACGGACAAACTAAAGAATAGAATATCCACAAGAACCCAAAACCTCAATGCGTGAAAGTTCCCAAGAGATTCAAAAGAACCCCAGTAAATGCTCGCACCAAGAGAAAGTTCGAACTATATACTCTCAGTGGCCTTGGCTTTCAGCCGGCCAAGGCAAGGTAAAGAACAAGATAGTAAAGAAATAATAGAGCAGAGCTTTAAATTTTTAGTGAGATTATAGCGATTTCGGTCTGTCCAAAAGGGGAATGGGGAAGGGGTTTATATAATGATAAAATCAGCACATAAGTAAGGAAATACAATCAATCAAACCATAAAATGGAAGAAGAACACATAAAGCAATTAAAATCAGATTAAGAGAAGAAACTGGTAAACCCTAATTTTTACGAAAAGTAAATATTGACAAAAATATAACAAAAATTGGACACACAGGAGAATATAGGGCGAATACAGACATATTAACACTCAAAATCAGAGAATCAAACCAATTTTGTTTCGATTTGAAGAGATATGAAAACCCTAGTTTTAGGGAAAGTGTAATTCAACAAAAATACAAAAAACAATTGGACCCACACAATATAGAATAAAACATGTGTAGATAGAATACCATTATGATTCAAGATATGAGAGTCAATCGGGCAAAATCAAAGTGGTAATACTTGTCATGTTTAGGCAAGTACTAGGTGATACCATGGAGAATCAACCAATAGCGGAGACATATTAATATGGTAAATAGTAGCAAGTACTAGGTGATATCATGGAGAATCAACCAATAGAGGAGACATACTAATATGGTAAGTAGATGAGAGAGAAATCCCACTAGAAGAGGGATCAGGGAAAGGGTTTTGAAAGGCGGCGGCTAGAGTTCGTAGGAGAAGAGAGTGGAGAGATTGAGAGCGCTTAGAGGCTGTGGGTTAGAGGGAAATGGGTTAGGGTTTTAGGTCTAGGTTAATTAAAATGGGGGGTGGGGTGGGGAAGGATGTGGGTTTAAAAATGGGCTATTATCTAAATACATAAAATTTAACAAAATAATTTATAAAAATATTTAATAAATAAATAAATAATGTTATTTATGTAATAAAATAATTAACAATAATAATTTAGCATTATAAAAATATAGTAGCCATTTTGATACAAATAGTATAGATGAAAAGCAATTATATATGAATATAGGTCATTATTACAAAATTAGGTAAATAGCTTAAAATGCAAACATAATTATACGAAATAAAGTAAAAATATTATGAAACATATATGAGGATGCAAAATAGTAATTTGGATGATTAAGTCATCACAAAATAATTTGAAGGAATAAATAATAATTATTCAAGTAATTTAAATGCAGAAAAAAATCAACTTAAAAGCTCTAAAAATTATGAAAAATTATAGAAAATGATTATATAGATTTGTAAACTAAATAATGATGCACAAATGAAGTTTTGAAAGTGTATATATTTTGAAAAAAAATGAGGGTGAAATTGAGTATCAACATCTAGTCTCACACTGGGTAACAGTCATGCTACCCTACTGGAGGCGCACAAACTGCTTGCGGTACTCTTCTCTCAGAGTAAAAGGAATGAACTTCTCCAAAAATAGCTGCAAAAACTGATCCCAAGTGAGTGGCAGTGAACCTGCTGGTCTGTCCCGCTCATAATCCTGCCACCACCTCTTAGCAGAACCGGTCGCATGAAATATTGCAAAATCAACTCCATTGGACTCCACGATACCTATGTTGCGGAACACCTAGTGGCAACGGTAATGAAATCCTGTGGGTCCTCAGAAGGTATGCCACAAAAGCAAGTAGGAAATAACTTTGTGAACTTGTCCAATTTCATCAATCCCTTAGAAAAAAATGCGGGCCTCTCCCCAGTCTATTTAGCAACAATAGGTTGAGCCACTCCAACTGGCAGAACTGCCGTATGACATATGTGATCCATCTGCTATGGTGTGTGAGTAGCGGGGGTCTGTGCTCCTCCCCCAGTCTGAGAGATACCCGATGCTATTGGACATGCATCGGTCTGGGCCACGCTCTCTATAGGCCTACTAAGCGAACTAGAGCGTCCTGAAGTATCGGGATAGCAATAACCCCCCCCCCCCCGAATTGAGCTTGTCCAACTGGCATGGTCTGAACATGAACCTCCTCCTCTTGCTCGAGTTGAGGCTCCAGAATAGGTGCCGCTGCACGTGCTCTAGTGTGAGTTTTACCTCTGCCTCTTCCTCTCGCTCGACCCAAGCCCCGGCCTTTACCCCTAGTAGTGGCAGCAACCTGGGGTTCTGCTCCTAAACTGCCGTTGATGCCGTGTGTGTCCTCACCATATGAGAGAGAAGAAGAATGGAATGATTCAAACTTCAGTGATAGAATAAAATCGCACTATAAAGAAAGTAGAAGCAAAATTTTCATAAAGCTCTATAGCCTCTAAAAGATAAGTACAAACGTCTTGATACCGATCCTTCAGACTCTACTAAGCTTGCTCATGACTTGTGAGACCTAGGCAACCTAGTCTCTGATACCAACTTGACACGGCCCGGAATTCCCAACCTCGGGATCGTGATGGCGCCTAGCATCTACTTGTTATGCAAGCCGACGTTGTTAGATTAATTAACCAGTCTTTAACAATTATTACATTGGTAGCATAAATAACACAATGCTAACAACTCTCACAAATCTAGAGTCACAAGTACATGAGCAGTTAGAACACTAAAAATACGGTCTGAAACAAAGTACGATTGTTTGAAACTCAATATACATAAGTTGTATAAAGAAGGGGATTTCAGGGCTGTAGACACCATGCACTATACCTCCAAGTCTCCAATGCAGCTGAATCGAAGCAGAGACACCACTAAACGCTGTTGGGACCAACATTAGTATCTGCACAAGAAGTGCACAAGTGTAGCATNGGGATAGCAATAACCCCCCCCCCCCCGGAATTGAGCTTGTCCAACTGGCATGGTCTGAACATGAACCTCCTCCTCTTGCTCGAGTTGAGGCTCCAGAATAGGTGCCGCTGCACGTGCTCTAGTGTGAGTTTTACCTCTGCCTCTTCCTCTCGCTCGACCCAAGCCCCGGCCTTTACCCCTAGTAGTGGCAGCAACCTGGGGTTCTGCTCCTAAACTGCCGTTGATGCCGTGTGTGTCCTCACCATATGAGAGAGAAGAAGAATGGAATGATTCAAACTTCAGTGATAGAATAAAATCGCACTATAAAGAAAGTAGAAGCAAAATTTTCATAAAGCTCTATAGCCTCTAAAAGATAAGTACAAACGTCTTGATACCGATCCTTCAGACTCTACTAAGCTTGCTCATGACTTGTGAGACCTAGGCAACCTAGTCTCTGATACCAACTTGACACGGCCCGGAATTCCCAACCTCGGGATCGTGATGGCGCCTAGCATCTACTTGTTATGCAAGCCGACGTTGTTAGATTAATTAACCAGTCTTTAACAATTATTACATTGGTAGCATAAATAACACAATGCTAACAACTCTCACAAATCTAGAGTCACAAGTACATGAGCAGTTAGAACACTAAAAATACGGTCTGAAACAAAGTACGATTGTTTGAAACTCAATATACATAAGTTGTATAAAGAAGGGGATTTCAGGGCTGTAGACACCATGCACTATACCTCCAAGTCTCCAATGCAGCTGAATCGAAGCAGAGACACCACTAAACGCTGTTGGGACCAACATTAGTATCTGCACAAGAAGTGCACAAGTGTAGCATGACTACAACCGACCCAATATACTTCGTAACTGTCGAGCCTAACCCCGACGAGGTATTGACAAGGCTATGACAAGACACCTACATAAATCCTGAATGAATATAAACATAAAGCAGCAAAATAACAAGTAAAACAATTAAATATTAACTAGGAGCGGACACGTAGAAAGGGGAGTACGATAAGAACGATAAGTAAAAACTCACTGAATAACCTTTTTACAACAAAAAAAAATGCAACAAATTAAATCATCAATCCGGAACCAAGAAATCTATGAAGTCAACAATTGCACGGCATCATCCTCCGTGCTTTTTCTCTCTCCCTCACCATGTAATTCCATAAATGAAATGGCACGGGACCACCCTTCATTCTTTTACTCTCAACCTCACATGAGGTGATAAATGATAATAAGCAATCAGATGCTCGGCATCATCTTTCGTGCTTTAATCCTCACAATCTCTCAGATGAATGATATCGTATGCAAATAAGACACGATAATACTCTTCGTACTTTTCACTATTCCTCACTAAGCATAACATTAATCCAAAATAGCAAAACAAGGCGGGTAGCTATTTCACCTCTTAGTGAAATGATAATTCAGCTCAACATTCAATATTTCAACAACTCCAAAATAATCAATAGATAAGAAGGTGAGGAATTAAGGAAGTAATAATCTAACTACGACATGAAAAATATAGTCATGAAAACAACATCGTACAATACAACAATTTTTACTGGCATGCTTTAATTTAATAACAACGTATATATACTCGACACCTTACATGTACACTGTTCCCACACATAATTCATGTAGAAAATAGACCAACAAGTCCTTATCCCTCAAGTCAAGTTAACAATAACACTTACCTCACTCCGTACCTAAATCAATGCTTAATACTTTTCCTTTAGAATTAGCCTCCAAACCAATCAAATCTAGCCAAACATAGTTCAAATAATTCAAAATAGGCTTTAGAAACTACCCACGAGTGAAAAAGATTAAATCTTTAATGTGTTGAGAAAAGGTCAACAAAAGTCAACCCAGACCCTCTTGGTCAAAACCCGAGATTCGGGCCAAAATAAAATTACCTATTCACCTTCGAGCCCGATTATGTAATTTGTTTCGAAATTCGACCTCAATTTGAGGTCTAATCTCAATTTGACAAAATTTTCAATTTCTACCCAAATCCCTAATTTATACCTTGAAAATCCTATATTAAAGTTTAAAATCAATGGTGTTTACGAAAATACAAGAAAAAAAGTTAAAATTTACTAACCAATAAATTACGAATGACAAACCTCTTCAAAATAGCCCTTATGCTGAGATCTAACTTTAAAATGGTTAAAATCCCGACTTTCAGCTATTTTAATACCTGGGGGTCAGGTGTTCTTCTAGGTCGTGAAGCACCTGCCGCGTTCACAAAGATCAGAGGCTAGAGGGTCTTTGTGTTTGTGAACTAGGATTCGCGTTCACGAAGAGGAACCGCCTAACTTGCGCCTAGATTCCACAAAGCTACGCATTCACGAAGGGTAAACCCTCCTCTACTTCGGGTTCGCGACCAGGTCCCCGCGTTCGCGAAGAATAACCAGCCCCCAGCCCAAATTTCCCCTTCACAATTGCGATAGAAGCTTTGCGATCGCGAAGCACAACGCACCAGACACCAGAAATTGTTGAAAACTAGCAACCTCTTAAGTTTAAAATGGTTTGTAGCATACCCTACACTCACCTGAGCCCCTCAGGCTCTAAATCAAACATGTACACAAGTGTAATAACATCATACGGACTCGTTCGCGCCATCAAAACACCAGAATAAACCTATGAATCAGACATCACAACGCATGACATTTCAAAGAAAAATCAAGAATCTCTAGAATTACAACTAAGCGTCCGAATCCTATAAAACCAATTGCAAATTGCACCTAATTTTGCAGACAAGTCTTAAATAACAAAATAGACATATACCAAGTCTCAAAATCAAAATTCGAACCCGATAGCCATAAAGCCAACCTACAGTCGAACCTAGGAAGTTTCCAAACTTTCAAATTGCTAACTTTCAGCAAAATAAGTCAAATCAACCTAGGGACCTCCGAATTTAATTTTAGTTGTACGCCCAAGTCTAAAATCATAATAAAACCTACCAGAATCGTCAAAATATCGATCCGGGTTCCTTTACACAAAATGTTGACCGTAGTCAACTCGAGTTATTTTTAAAGCCAAACACATATTTTCTTCAAAATTTCACATAAAAAATTTTCGGAAAAAGATCCGTACTGTGTAGCAAATCAAGAAACACCAAATGAAGCTAATAGGGATCTCAAAATATGGAACTAAAGGTTAGTACTCAAAATAATCTATCGGATAGTCACACATAAAAATATTTTTTTTATTGGATAGTGACGAAATTTGAACTCATAATCTTTGCATGCTCAAATATAATATTGAACTGTATGATAATTTCATCTAAAAGGGTTGAATTGTTGATATTAATCATTACAATACAAAACCAAACGACCACTGCATAAAAAACCAGTAGTATTATACATTGTTTGGTTGGTCTTTTACGAAAAAAGTTCTTGGTGTAAAATCCAACATAACTAATACAATGCTTAGTTGATTTTTTCTTCATACATAATATCGTTTGCAAATAATAAAATTTAAGTAATATTTTATGCGGGGTAGAATGTATAATAAGACATATATAATTATTGACCTCAATCACTCTTCAGAAAAGGTGATAGTGGTCAATGCTCGTACTGTAAGGTTATTCTGAACGAGAATCTCTCGTCCCAACATAGACTCTTGGCTATATAATTAGAGATTAAGGGGGAGAAGAAAAAGAGACATGTGTATGGTCAACTTAGGATCAAGTGGGGAGCCTTCATTAAGGACAAAGCATAGGAGTTGGGGAAGAAAATGCTGGCTAACGGGGCTTGGAGGAGCAGTGGGGACGCAAATAGTATATGGACCATGACAGCAAGTTGCATTCGGGAAGCTGCTAAAGAGGTATTAAGGGTTTCTAAAGGTTGTTCGGGAGGTCACAAAGGAGATTGGTGGTGGAGGTCCAAAGTAAAGTTGAAGCAAAGAAAGAAGCATACATAAATCTGTTGGAGAGCAAGGACAATAAGGAAAAGATTGCTAATAGGGAGGGGTATAAGAAGGCAAGGACGGAGGCAAAGCTAGAAGTTATGGCGGATAAGACTATAGCATTTGAACGTCTGTATGAAGAAATGGGAGCCAAAGCGGGGATAAGAAGTTGTACAAGCTTTCCAAGGTGAGAGAGTGGAAGGCCCGTGACTTAGACCAAGTGAAGTGCATTAAGGATGAGGAAGGCAAAGTATTGGTGGAAGAGGTACTTATTAGACGAAGATGGAAAACATATTTCCATTAACTCTTGAACAAAGAAGGGATAGGAGCATTGTGCTAGGTGAGTTGGAGCACGCCGTGAGTCGTCAAAATTTTGGATATTGTAAGTGTATTAAGGATGAAGAGGCTGTGGAAGCTATGCCTAAGAAGAAATTTCGCTTGAATTTTGGAGGTAGACTGTTTAATATCATTTTTAGGATGAAATAGATGTACGAAGAATGGAGGTAGAGTACAAGATTCAGTTGTATAATAACAAAGGTGATATCCAAAAATGCAATAACTATAAAGGTATCAAGCTACTAAGCCATACAATAAAATTTTAGGAGAGGATGGTGGAAACGAGGGGGAGCCGAAGTGTGTCTATTTTCGAGAATAAATATGTATTTATGCTGGGGCGTTCAACTACGAAAGCTACTCACCTCGTTAGGAGACTGGTGGAGAAGTACAAAAAGAGGAAGAAGGACCTGCATATAGTATTCATGGACCTTGAAAAACATATAATAAAGTCTTGAGGGAGGTCTTATGGAGATGTTTGGAAGCTAGAGGTGTTCCGATAGATTACATTAAGGTGATTAAGGACATGTATGATAAAACTAAGACTCGGGTAAGGACGACATGTGGGGACTCGGAACACTTTTTAGTTGAGTTAGGTTTGCATCAGGGATCAACTCTCAACCTTTTTTTATTTGCCTTGGCAATGGATGCTTTGACACGCCACATTCAATGGGAGGTGCCATGATGCATATTATTTGCTGATAATATAGTAATGATTGACAAGATGTGAGGTTGAATTAGCGCAAGGAAGGAGGTTTAGAGACAAACCCTAGATTTGAAAGCTTTCAAGTTGAGCAGGCGCAAGACGGATCACTTGGAGTGCAAGTTCAGTGATATGAGTCATGAAATGGATATGGACGTGAGGCTTGATTCTCAAGTCATCCCCAAGAGAGCTAGTGGGTCAATAATCCATGATAATGGGGAGACTGATAATGATGTCACACATCATATTGGAACATGGGGGATGAAATAGAAGTTAGCATCCAGTGTGTTATGTGACAAGAATGTACCCCTGCGACTTAACAGTAAGTTCTACAAAGTGGTGGTCAGACCAACTATATTATATGTGGCAGCGTGTTGGCTTGTCAAGAAATCTTACATCCAGAAGATGAAAGTGATAAAAATGAGAATGTTGAGATGGGTGTATGAGCATACCAGGAGAGATAAGATTATGAATGAAGATATTAGGGACATGGTGAGAGTGGTCTTTGTGGAGGACAAGATCCGAGAAGTGAGGTTAAGATGGTACAGGCATGTGAAGAGAAGGGACACAACTATCCCAGTAAGGAGATGCGAGATGTTGGCCATGGGGAATATGCAAAGAGGTAGAGGTAGGCCAAAGAAGTCGTGGCAGAAAGTGATTAGATAGGACATGGCGCAACTCCAACTAACCGGGGACATGACCTTTGATAGGAGGGTGTGGAGATTGAGGATTATGGTTGAAGGTTAGTAGGTTGCTGAGCGTTCGTCTTTTCCTTTCCGGTAATATTCGTATTGCTTTTGCATTCCTTTAGGCTTACTTTTTTTTACTATATTTTGTTATGTTTCTTACTTCTATACACATTATTGTCTTTTTCGTTTCGATTTATCTAATTTTGTGTTATTGGTACTGTTTGCTGCAAATGCTCTTTCCTCATATATTTTTTTTGTGCCGAGAGTCTATCAGAAACAACCTCTCTACCTTCACAAAATGTAGAGGTAAGGTCTGTGTACATCCTACCCTTCCCAGACTTTCCTTATGAGTTTCTCGCTGGGTATGTTGTATTGTTGTTGAATACATGAATCAAAATAAGAAATGACAAAAATCCCTTTGTCGTTTTAGAATTTAGATCTCTTTCCTTTTCTAAAGCAACGAATGTTCTCTCTGAATTAGATTTCTTTTCTGGGTTAAAATTGCTTGTGTCCTTCTATTTGTGCTCGGTTACAACCTTCCAGTAAGCACTTGAAGTAATAGCATACATCAATTTCGAATTTCAAGGTACACAAAAGTTCTACTGGACTTAAACAATGATTTCTAACATTTGCATACTAATTTCCAAAGGAGAAAAAATATATTTTAAATTATACAATATGTATTAATTTAGGCTATTACCGAAAACCAAAAACTCAAAAGGAATTAATTCCCGGAGTAAATTTTATCTATGGTCACAGAACTTTTGTGTTGGTTACATAAAAATCATTCAACTTTGTGTTCATTATACAAAAAGTCACTTTTCTTTCTTTTGTTACACAAAAGTTATATTTTTACTTGAAAAGTCTATTATGCCCTTGTTATTATATAAACCTTCATATTTATGTAATACCTTCTATATCATATACTATATAATATACTTTTACCTATGTATTTTATTTATAAATAAAATAAATTAATATTATTTTTATAATATATTCGTATATTTAATTATTTCTTAGCGTTAATTTCAAAATATATTAGTAGCGCTATAAAATAATTTTTTTTCAGTAATTCTTTTTTTTTTAATTTAATTGACCGACCAAAGTTGGTCAGTAATTTCCGACCAACTTTGGTCGGTAGGACCTTCCGACCTTCAAAATACCGACAACACGTTAATGGTCGCATTTTGGACGGTTATTGGTCATTACCGATCAACTTTGGTCAATTCTTTTTAACGGTTTCTCCCGAATTTCAGTAGTCTCAGGTAAATCCTCAAAAAAATATTCCCAGCTAAATTCGCATGTAGAGTTACCTAGGGATTTTCCTTCAGATTAACATATGATATTTTATCATTTTCTTTGTTTGTTTACCTGGTAATTTTATCACTGAAATGTACTTGCCGATTTTTTTCTCTACTAATATATATTAAAGTTATTGATAAATTTAATAATGCTACTAATATATTTTGAAATTAACGTTAAGAAATAATTAAATATACGAATATATTATAAAAATAATATTAATTTATTTTACTTATAACTAAAATACATAGGTAAAAGTATATTATATAGTATATAATATAGAAGGTATTACATAAATATGAAAGTTTATATAATAACAAGGGCATAATAGACTTTTCAAGTAAAAATATAACTTTTGTATAACAAAAGAAAGAAAAATAACTTTTTGTGTAATGAATATAAAGTTGAATGATTTTTATTTAACAAAAAAAAATAAGTGCCTTTTGGATAATCAACACAAAAGTTCAGTGACCATGAATAAAATTTACTCTTAATTACCGCACAGTATCCTTATATTACATTGCCGGCACAACTAGACTTGTTTGCTGATATCAGTTTCTTGGTCCAGATTGATTTGCCGACGTCTTTGCTAGACTTGTTTGCTGCCAAGCTTCTTCATACGCGTTCTGTTGGGAAGTGGTGGGTATGGGGCTGATGATATAATGGTATATATGTCGTTATCAATTCATAGAGCTTTATTTTCAATCACGTTGCACAAGATTTTCATTTGATAAATTGACATGACCTCGAAGTAAAAATACGTGGCTTGACTTTAAACACATATATCTTAAACCCACTTTTCTTTCAAAATGCGGCATGCTCGGCTGAAGGAGTAGCAGCAGAAAACACTTGGTCCTCATTCTTTAGGTTGTTTTTAGACTTGTCGGTCAGCATTGTCCTCATAATATGGTATGCCATTTTATGATTGGTGACAAATTGTACTCCCTCGTTTCAAGTTAGATAATGTAATTTGATTTGTCATAATTTTTTATTTTTTTTTTTAAAAATATGAATCTTAAAAGCTTAAGGATCAAAAATTTTATGGATTCATGCTATTTGGTAGAAATGACCCCGGGAAGTCACTTTTAAGCATGTTATTTAAAATATTTACAGTTTACAATATATTTAAAGATTAGTCAATTTCGCTCAAACTTAAGCACATGCCAGCCTAGAGTTTAGACCTCAACATTCAAACTTGAGGACATCGTGTTCTAATGTTCGAAAAGCGTGTTTATGTCCTGAATTTTAAATTACTAATTCAGAAATTCAGGATACTTAATCTTGAATTTTAAATTAACAGCTCAAATATTCAGGACACTAGATCATGAATTTCCAAATTAAGTATACTTAGTTCTAAAGTTTGGATGAATTGGCTAATTTTTAAATACATCGTAAATTGTGAATATATTTTAAATAGCGGCTTAAAAGTGACTATTGCTGCACTTCTCTCTAATATTTGTATTGCTATAAAAATTTCTCATTAAAAGTAAAGTGTCAAAAATAAAAATTTAAAGTTAGATTGCTTCTAAATATAAAAATATGTCATTCTTTTTTATACGAACTAATAAGTAAAGTGTGACATTTCAATTGAAAAAGAGAGATTATACTGTAATTTCCTCGTCTTCGTGGTCAACCTGATTCAATTATTGAGGCGACAAATTTGTTAAGTCTTGTACGAAAACACACTATTCACTTTTCTTTTACGCTAACATTGAATAAAATATATAATACTCCTCTTGTTTCAATTTGTTTGAATCTTTTCGGAGTCTAGGGTGAAATTTATTTAATTTTTATGTGAATTCGAATGCAGAATTTTTTAAAAAAAATTTGCAATAAATTTTAAAATATTTAAAAATTATATAAAAAATATTATGTGTCATCATAATTAACAATTCAAATATCTAAAATTATTTGCAAAAAATATGGTCAAAAAATCTTTTTTGACTATCCAAAATAATAGGGTCATCTTTTATAACAAATGGAGTATACGGTATATTCAATGTTGTGGACTGAAATGCGACAATTGGAGTATGTTTATCTCGAAAAATGTGAGTAAATTAAAGATAATTTGTGATTTTAAAAATATGTGATATATTCTAATACTAGTGATTATACATGTAATATTAAGCTTAAGTAAGAAAAAATGATGAACCAAATCAGTGTTGTTAGAGTAACATGGGGCTTGAGCTTGGTTATCCTTGGGACCTCGAGGTCAGCTAAGAACAATAAACTATGAACAATAAAGTAAAGGCAATAAAGCTGAAGAATAATTGTTGAGCACGTTAAACAAGAGTAGAATAGAATGTTCTATTGCAGAGAATAATATTAGATGATCTGACAAAATAATGGTGGTCCCCTTTATATAGGAGGAGGAAACCCCAATATAGTACATTCCTAATTTTAGTAAAGAATTATATTGGTACAGGTGTATAACAGCCTAGTATGGACCTGTACCATTTCGTACAAATCTTATCCTTTAATTTATGTTCTGGCCCACATGTCCTTGAGAAATTTCGGCTATTTCTTGATAGGCTTCGAGGCTGCACTTCCCTCGATGTATGTCGTGCCTGGCCTTCGATCAGCTTCCTTAAGGTATGTGTCCCTTAGCCGGATCTGACCTCTACTTCGAGTCTCCCGAAATCGTACCTATAGACCAATTTAAGACTTCAAGATCATGCACCTCGATTTTGACCGTATACAGATAGTCTCCGCATTTCTTAGAATAAAATGATATGAAATGATTTGAGCCTCGATTCCCCCGAACCACTTGTGATGACGTTATGGCTGTGATGTAGACGCTTGAAGTGACCGAAAATGTCATGTCAGTGTGCTTCCCCAGGACGTCAAATATGTTTTAGCCTTTGTCGTCCACTTGCGTCACCGGTTCCGTCGTCGACTTTCTATAAATATGAGGTTACTTTGCTAGACAACAACTACACTTATTCCTTTTTCATCTACCTTTAGTCCTTTCCCTTCTTTATCTCTTTCTCTAATCACCTATTTCCATGGTTCAAACCGGTGGCCACAAGGTCACATGGCAACGGCTTTACCAGCTACACCAAGGTTTCTTTTTTCGGCTCGAGACAACTAGAGAAAAGCACCGAATCTCTTCCGTATCAGAAGATATGCGAACTTTAGACTGCTGCTCATCTTTCTTAACTTCAACCTGGTATGGCGCTTCATTCCTTTTGCTTTCCATGGAATGAGGTGGTACTATTATCTACTAACTTTTGCATCCCACATCGGAACAGAGTTCCGAGGATGATCATTCTTGGACTGTTGCTCGTGCATCTTGCGACCCCTTTAGTTTTTTTCCATTTTGCTCGCTCTTTCTTGATGTATGGTAGCCCAAAATTTTAGCGGAATGCTCGATCTCGGCTGCTGGAGATATAATTACCTTTATCGAGGGCTTCATGTCCCATATATACGTTCCCAGAGATCTGGAATGATGCATTCGAGGAAAGATGATGCTCCCGAGGACGTAGTCTTTAAAGTGGATTAGGTTCTTTGGATTTTGTGTTTTTTTTCTTTTCTCCCGTGTAAGCATCCTTCTTGGGTGCCGTAGTTGTAATTTGTATATATTTATTGGAAGAAAAAAAGGATCCCTTTGTATCCCTTCTAGTTCGTGCTGAATGTTGCTCTATCTTTATCCGTAAAAGTCTTTGATGAGATGGTTTCAATAGATTGCCCAAATATCGAGCTCATAACATAATAAACCCTTAGGTTTTTAATATGGTACCCTCAAGGTTCTCATTAACCCTCGAGTTGAGCTTAAATGCGAACCCCGAACATCATGATCCCCGAGCTCGAGTTGGGTGAGAGTAAGATCTCAAAATGAAGCTAATCATTAGACCTTTTCGTGGTCCTCGAGCGAGAATTTGCTCGAACTCGGATAGCCCTCGGGCTTAATAATCAAGTGAGTGTTTGCTCGAACTTGAAATAAAGATAGCCCTTAGGCTTTATAGATAGTCCCCGAGTGAGAATTTGCTCAAACTCAGGTAGCCCTTGGGCTTAATAGTAGAGTCGGTGTTTGCTCAAACTCGAAATAAAGTTAGCCCTTAGGCTTTATAGATAGTCCCTGAGTGAGAATTTTCTCGAACTCGGGTAGTCCTTGGGCTTAATAGTCGAGTGAGTGTTTACTCGAACTCGACTTGTAGGCTGCCCTTAATGATTTTTGAAAAATTAATTCCTGATGCCTTGGTCTTGATGCCAATATCATGACATAAGCGGTTGAAGAGACTAAAAAGTTGCTTTTTGTACGATTCCCAAAATCATTAATTGGTGGCGGCTGACGGTCGGCCTTTTGGCTTCCTCAGTACGCTTAAATGACCTTTATAAATAGATAGATCCCACAACCTTACAAACTTTATTCTCACATTACTTTCAAAGTCTCATTTAGCCTTTTTCAATTTCCTTGAGCTCTCCCTTATCTTCACTAACAACATTTTTCATCTTCTTGGATCTATCGCATAGTGATGGCTAAAACTTCTAAATCTATTCCTCAAAAGGAAAAAGCCCCTTCATCTTCTGGATCGACCAAGAGTAAACCAGTAGTGTCGCCTCGTATCGAGTAATGCATCCCCCCGCCGTGTGAGATAACATCCGATTTCAAAATCGAAAAACCTATTTCTACACTAGGCCGATGCGAGCCCATGTCTCGATACATTTATTTGGTGACCAAGGCCGAGCTCAAGCAAGTAAAGGAGGATTGCAAATTGGACAATAAGGAACTAGTGACTACTTGCTCTGAGGAGGATATAACCACATATAAGCGGGGTACTTGAGTGTATATACTTACCCGTTTACATTGGGCCCTACAACTCCGGTTCAGGGTCCCATAGACCTAGTTATCCTCGACTTTTGCCAACGATACTGAGTGACGCTCGGCCAAATCTACCCCTTCTTCTGGCAAATCATTTACTTAATCAGGTTCTTTTTGGACCAAATCGAAGGGATGTCTTTTACCCTCGATCATCTGATCAGATTGTACAGTGCTCGACTTTATCGTGGGGGCTTGATAAAATTGCCACGCTGATCTTTAGAGTCCCTTTTCTCTAGTATCGATGAGGACAAAGACCGTGGGTGGATGAGCCAGTTTTTCCGAGTCAAGACCTCCAATCTGATTCCTGCTTATTGGATGTTGTTCCCCGAGGAGTGGAACATGAAACATGAGTATACCCTACTTTCTTTTCTTTTCCCCGACTTTATATTTTTCGTTCATCTAATCTCTTTACAATGGTGTATCCTCTGCTTGGTTTCCCAGTGGGGTCCCAGGCCTCGAGGGCTGGGTCTGAAAGCTGCCTCCGCCTCCTCTTATTCGGAGTGTTGCTGGCGAGATCCGACAAAGGGTCTATGGGAGGCAAAAAACCATGGTGAGTTCTCTTGTTTTTTTCCAGTATTTCTATTACGGGATATTGATCTTAATTTCACGTAGGTCTTGGATATGCCATTAAGTTAAGGCCAGCCCCAGCTGGTGAAGTGGAGGCTCCGAAGCCTCCCAAAGAAAGAAAAAGGAGGAGAGAGTCATCTCAAAATCCCTCGAAGCCAAAGAAAAGCTTGGCTCGAAGGCTCAAGGCCGATGTAGCGGCCTTATCTCCAGAAATAGCCCAGTGTCTTCGGGACCAGGAGGAAGAAGAAGATGACCATTTCCTGCTGGTAACCCATAAAAGAGAGAATGTCGATGCTTCGAAGCCGACCAAACCAGCGGCGGTTGATGTGGCCCATTCCATAGCTGAAGAAATCTCTAAAGGGAGTTCAAACAAAGTCTCCGAACCTTCATCCAGAAAGAAGGTGTATCGCTTAGGAGATCATTATGAGGGCAAGACCGAATGTCCTAACCCCGAGCCTCTTCAAATAAAAGAGAACGCCCCCAGTGGATCAATCGGGGTGATCATCATGGATGACTCTCCCCCTGGGCCTGAGTTCTCTGAGGGACAAATCTAGGAGGCTGTGAATATGAGATCTTCCGAAGTGGAAGTAAGCCATGAAGGGCACGACATCTTTCAAGAATGTCTCGCAGGGCTTGAAGATGGCCCCGACCCCGATACTTCATTCACTTTTAATGAGGCGTGTAGACTCGTTAAACAAGTGAGTTTTCTATTTTTTGTGCCTGCACCTTCATTTTAGCTGTTCTGAATCTAACTTTCCTTATTTTTCATGAAGGTTGTGGTGCTCCATAAAAGGGCATTTTCCAAGTCCCGAGACAATCTTGTCGATGCGAGGCCGAGCTTAAGAAGATTTTGGAGAAGAGGGACGCCATCAAAGCCTTATATGCTAAGAAAGAGTTGGAGATCTATGATCTATGTGTTGAGTTGATGCAAGCATGGAAAGGTCGAGCCGAGTATGTTGAGAATGTAATATAGCTCTCGAGAGTCTGTTACGCACTTTTTTTATTTTGATGGCTGACATTTTTAATTTCGCAGTTCCATCAGAAGGACGACTTGGAGACACAGGTTTGGGAAGAGCTTAAGATGAAAGAAGTCAAGGCCCTGGGGTGGAGGAAAGGTATGGACAATCTCGCTTCTAAGAAGGAAGCTTTAAAAGAGCAGTTAGCTTCACTTGAACGGCAGCTTCAAGGTGCAAAGGAGGAGAGCCTGGCTCAGGGTCTCGAAATCGAGGAGCTTAAAGCCGAATCTGCTGCTGAGCTGGCCAAGGCCAAATCCGATGCTACGGCAATTATAACTTCATATCGAGCTAATGCTTAAGAAGCTAATGCTCGGGAAAAGGAGATATCTTCTACGGCGGAGGCTAAGTTATCAAGTGCCCTTGACCATGCTAGGAGAAAATCCCGGAGGATGACCCTCGAGGAGATACATGCTCGAGGCTTCGATCTTTCAGCCGATATTGAAGTGGAGAAGATTTTGGAAGAAGAGGTGGCCGCTCTGCTCTCCGACGAAGATGATTCAGCCAGTGTCTCTAGGAGTGAAGGAGACAGGGATGGAGTCCCCGAGGATGAGTCTCTCGAAGATGTAACTCCTGGAGATGCAGATGCTAAGGATGTGACCCTAAAGTAGTTTTAGGTTACTTTATTTGTTTCCTTGTAAGTCTCCCTTGTGTAAATATTTCCTGTAATCATCTTTTGGAGATACATGGGGAACTTTTAATCTCATCTTTGGTTAGTGCTAATTTTAACATTGCCTTTATCTAACATTTCCTTTATTTATGGAAATCTTCGTTTGAATGACTATTCCAAGGATTGGTTCAGGGTATTATAAACACTTAGGTCTTTATCGATAGGTATAATAATTTTAGAACCGAGTTTAAGTCAACTTGTTGTGAGCTCGCGATATTGTGAACCTCGATCCCGAATCAAAATGAAAGCGGAGTCTCACACTATAAGTTTTAGGCCCTTAAGCCTTTCGAGGTTGGCCGTTTGGCTCTTATAAATCGGCCCTTAGGAACTTTTAAGTTGGCCCTTGGGCTCTTATAACTCGCCCCTTAGGCTCTTTTAAGTTGGCCCTTGGGCTCTTATAAATTGGCCCTTTGGCTCTTTAAGTTGGCCCTTGGGCTCATAGAATGTCTAGATAATTTTTCCCTCATTTCGGCTTAAAAGACTTAGCAAAATTTTAATTATGCCTTAGCATGCCTTTTTTGCACCCGTAGGTTTTTTGAAGGTTTGAAATGTTGGAATCTTATTAGTGATTTGTTTGTGTAAGCATAATCGAACACCTCTTGAGATATTTCTGAGGGCCGATGTTATCGAAACCCTTGGAATTTACGAGGGCTAAATTTATCGAAGCCCTTTGTATTTTGCTTTTGCCGAGGGTAGCATGATTTAACCACCTTTTACAAACTGTTTGAAGGCCTTTAATTTATAGCGGAAGTTGAACATCATCAAGCCACATTAGTTGGCCATAGCTTTTACATGACCGTAGTCTTTAATATGGCCGTAGCCTTCGGGTATGTCACTTGGACTTGATTCCCGACAACTTTCCGAACTTGTTCGAGAAGTTAGTCCCCGAGAATTTCGGCCTTGGCCTTTGTTTTGAAATGGTGCCTCTTTGAGGTCTTACAATTTCAGATTTTCGATGACAGTCCCCGAGTATTCGGGGTGCTTCTATGTTTTGGCTCTTAAGCCGTTTCCCGTAGGATTGTAGGTGTAGAGCTCATACGAGACACAAAGTATCTATGATGTAACCAGAATGATTTCTTTAAATAGTTGATACATGCGTACATGATTTGCCGTCGGGGCTCGACTATTCTATATGGACACGGATCGTTTGACCATTTGACCCATTACAAAGTTTTCCTATTGATACCCTCTTAGGTGTGAAGTGTCTTTCCCAAAAATATAACCTCTGAGGGTGATGCCCCCCAGTATCTGAGGTTGATTAAAAATAAACCTTGGATACTGTTGAGTTTTTCTTAGGCAGCACATAGTTTTTGCCTCGTTAAAAACATTGCCAGTAAAACCCATTTGGGATAAAACCCGAGCCAAGGGAAAATAGTGCAATATATTCTTTTAAAACCTAAGGCCTTCGTGTAAAAAGGGTGTCTTCGAGATCATGCGCCTTTGAGAGCTCCCATCATGTCGGGCTTGTAAAATTATTTGCCAACAATTCTGAGGGCTCAATACGGTCTTATCTGTCACGACCCAAACCGATGGGCTACGACACGGGTGCCCAAGTCCTACCTGTCAAACACTCCTAAGCATGCGTCTAAGATATAAACCTGAGTAACATCTGCTGAATTACAAGAATAATGTACATGAAGGAAATCTACCCAAAAACACATACATACATATACGTGCAACATAAGTAGGGCGAGCCGACAAGGCTGCTATAGACAACTATACATCTCAAAACTAGAAGCTGGCAAGGCCACATACAATCCAACTAGACATACTGTCTATAGACCTCTAATAGAAATATAACTGTACAAAGATGGGACTGAGCCACATCATACCCATATATGTATATACAAACATATCGTACCAAAATCAAAAGTGGCTCCGCATCAAGTGGAGCACGCCAACTCTCGCTGATCAAGGATCCTAAGAAGGGGGACCTTTAGCTTGACTACCTGCACCAGCGGGCATGAAACATAGGCCCCGTGAAATAGGGTATTAGTATGAAAAATGTACTGAGTATGTAAGGGATGAAAATCTGTACGTAAAAGGCATAGATGAAACATGGAATAAAGAAACTCATCTGTAAATCTGAATAACTTTGTAAATTCCGAAACATTTATAACGTTATGCACGTGTATATAAATGTCATGTCATGCATGGGTATAGGTGTACATAACATCATCACGCTATTGAGGGCATCCCATCATATCATCTCGGCCACTGTGGGCAACATCATCAACATATACCAACTGATCAGGTAGTGGTACGTATAGAACGCGTAACCTTTTTTCCATATTCTATATACATATACATATACATATATATATATACATACATATATTCATAATTTTGATAAAACTGAAACAATATAGATTTACAGAATAATATATAGAGAGAGAGTACCGAGTAGAATTTTTACAACATAAGACTTTAACGTTTTTCACCTTATAAACTTTACCAAACCAGTAAATCTTTAGATACTTAAATATTTTTATTGTTAATGCCTTTTACTCGTAATAACTATACTCATCCAGAAGGATTTGCTAGAAGCCTTACCTCAAGTCTAGAAGAATTTAAAATAGACATAGACACCGGATTCTACTCGATAATAGACTTAGCGATACATTTTATTTATCTAGAAGAAAATAGTAGTATATGTTCAGATATATATAGAAAACAACTATATCTTATAGTTCGAATACTACAATATCATCAGTCATACCATTTAACATCATATTATATAAGAAGAAGATTATAATTTTAATACCAACAAGATCTTACTATCTTATCTATATACCAATATCTTTATTTCCTATTTATATTTTTATTTTCTATTTATCTTTTTGTTTGTTATCAGAGCAAGAAGATTTTTGGACCAGAAATTTATAAAACAACATCTCTTTACTAAATATATAAATTTCCATTACCATATAATATATCTTACACTAGATACTATCAGTACTAATTTGGAATACAGAGACACTTTAGAAATACAACTAAGTCTATTTGGAAAATCAGGAATTGCTATTTTAAAAACACAAGGTTTTAAAAATTATCTTTTATCAGAAATTGAAAGAATTACTTTTGAAATAGAACAAGAAAAGAATTATCTCAGAACAATTAGAAACAAGATTAAATATATCCCATTAGGATAAAGTATAATTAATGTTAAGACAACACCCTATAGCTAAACAGATATCTTTTAACTACTGGATTCTAAATAGAACAATACAACGAAAAGAAGAATTAAAGAATTTATTACAAAAAGTAAAGGCTTTATTAATATCAACTTTAGAACTAGCTAAGCAAATAGAAAAAATAGGTCTAAAAATAAATAGGGAGCCAAGTTATATAGTAAAGCGTAATATTAATACAGAAACTATATCAGCTTTAGAGTGGGAAATAGAATATATAGAGGGAGAAATATATTTAGAAAACCAAAAGATAAAATTTTTTAAGAATAAAAGAATTTGGATACCATTAGGTTAAACAAAATAGATAAACTAAAGAACTTAGAATATTTAGAATTAAGAATATATCCAGAAAAGAAGTATAGAATATTAAAAGATAATTCGGTAATAAAGTGCAATTACACTAGTGGAGAACATATATTACACACGGAAGATAAACAATATAACACCCTTATAGATCTAATAATCAACCTTGGGGAAAAAATTCAAAAAAATAATAAAAGGGTAATAACAACACTAGAAATAGTAGAAGCCTTACAAGATAAACAGAGAGAGATTTTAGCAAAGTTAGAGCAAAATTGTGATTTTTTAAAATCACAAGAACTAGAAATTGACAGAAAAATACAATTCCTAAACAATAAGTTTAACTTAGAAAAAATACCTACGAAAAACGAAATAGAAAAATTATTTAAAACTATTACAGAAAAAACCTAAAGAACTAGAAATAGAAACAACTAAATTAGTAGAAAAAATAACACATCAAGTAGAAGTATTAAAAAGTAAAATAAATACGTTAAAGAAAAATAAGACACAATAAAAGAAATTGCTCTTTCATGAATGATTTACAAGGAGAAATAGATCAAATATATGATATTGCTATAAAATTTACAGAATCACTTCAGCCTAATCCAGAAGGACTTACTAGCTATACTCCTCAAAGTAAAGCAGATCAAACAATAATGTGACGACCCAAAGGTCGTCACCTATTTTCTCTTTCATTCCTTGCTTCTGAGGCCTTGAAAACCTCATTTTTTTTACTTGCTTCGATTTGCGTACGCAGTCCGGGTGCGTAGCCGGAAAGCTTATATGTTAAATTCTGTGAAAATTTTTAAAATGTGGCTTTAAAATGATTAAAGTTGACTTGGGTCAACATTTTGGGTAAACGGATCGGGACCCATGATTGGACGTCCCGGAGGGTCCGTAGAAAAATATGGGATTCGGGCGTATGCCCAGAATCGAAATTCGAGGTCCCTAGCCCGAGAAATGAATTTTTAAAGGAATTTGTTTTTCTGAAATTTATTTGGAAATTTGAACTGAAAATGGATTAGAAAGCATTGGTATCGGGCCCGTATTTTGGTTCTGGCACCCGGTACGGGTCTTATAGGTGGTATTAAGCACTTCCTGTGAAATTTGATTGAAATCGATTGTCATTTGACGTGATTAAACCCTAAAACTCTAAAAATGAAAGTTTATGAAGTTTGCTGAAAAAATGATGACTTTGAGGTTTGATTCCTTGTTTATAATGATATTTTGGCGATTTAACCACATGGTTAAGTTCGTAAGATGTTGTTGAGTTAGTGTGTATGTTTGGTTAGGAGCCCCGAGGGCTTGGGAGTGTTTCGGAGGTGTTCGGGTGGTTGAAACTTAGGAAACAAATTGCAGAAAATCACTGCTGCTGCACCATGTCTGGTGTAACCGCACCTGCGGTCTTTTGGCCGCAGATGCGGACTCGCAGGTGCGAACAACGGGTCGTAGATACGGTCTCCTTCGCAGATGCAGATTTCTCCCTCGCAGATGCGGTCCGCAGAAGCGGATCCTTTCTTCATAGTTGCGGCCACAGCGGGGCCTAGCCATTTCCGTAGAAGTAGCTTGTTTTTCGCATGTGCGGTGTCGCAGGTGCGACCCCTGTACCGCAGATGCGAAAGTCGGGCAGTGGGTCTTTTTAAAAACATAACTTTCTACGATTTTCTTTCAAAATTTCTCAACAATTAGAAGACTAGGGCGATTTTGTCAAGGGATTTTCTTCTCAAATCACAAGTAAGCACTTACTAACTGATTTCTTTCCATTTTCTAGTGTTTTTCATCAACTTTTATCAATAATCTTAGGGTTTTAATGGTAGAAAATTTGGGAAATGGGTAGAGTTAGGGTTTTTCAATTTTTCTTGATTTAGACCTCGTTTTGGGATCGGATTTGAAAGCAAATTGTATATCCGGGCTCGTGGAGGAATGGGTAGCATGGAATTGGTTCGAACCTCGTGTTTTGACCAAGCGAGTCTGGGGTCGATTTTTGGAATTTTGGGAGGAAAGCTTAGAAATTCATATTTTGGCATTGGGTTTAGTTTGTTTAGCTATTATTAATATTGTAAAGTCATTATTTCATAGATTTGACTGAGTTGGAGCCGAATTCGAGCGGTAAAGCTATACTAGAGGTTTGAGTTGAGTTTGGAGCATTCGAGGTAAGTGTTTGATCTAACTTTGGCTTGAGGGAATAGGATTGGAGTATTGTTTGCTAATTGCTAAATGTTGAGTACGGTGTATAGGCATGGTGACGAGTATCTATACACCGGTGTCTAGCATGACCGTGAGTCCTTATTTGTGCTTATTTGGGATTTTGTAGCGACTCTTCCTTGCTTAATTGATAGTTCCTATATAACATGAACAGTATGAAGAGGAAATATTATTTGTACACTCCTTGGAGCGTTGGCTCGAATTATTACATGATTAGGAAGTAAGAAATGAACGAAAGAGAAAGAGATGTAATTATTCCCTTACCGGGACGTGTACGTTATTGTTGTTGCTCCTTTGCCGGGAATTAACTGTCTATTTGTATTCTCCCTTGCCGGGATAGATGAATTGATACTTGTTCCCATGTCGGGAAACCATTATATATTACGAAATGGGATCGTGTTGCATGCCAACCACTTATATATTATGAAATGGTATCGTGTGGCACGCCGACCACTTATATATTATGAAATAGGATCGTGTGGCACGCCGACAACTTATATATCATGAAATGGGATCGTGTGGCGCGCCGACCACTTGTATATCATCAAATGGGGTTGTGTGGCACGCCGACCACGTATCCTGTGTTAGAAGAGATCAGTTGTAGTTTTCCTTATTTATTCCTACCATTCTATTTTATCGGTTTTCCCCAAAAGCATGCTCCCCTCCCAGTCTTAATTATTAATTTCCATTGTTATTTTCTAGTACTTGTATATATATATCTGCACAGGTTGATTGGTAGTCCTGTCTTGCCACTACTTCGCCGGGGTTAGGCCAGGCACTTACCAGCACATGGGGTCGGTTGTGCTAATGCTACACTCTATGCATCTTTTTGCATAGATCACAGTACCGGAGCAGGAGCTTTTGGATAGCAGTAGGAGCATTGGGAGCTGACTTCAGTCCATAGATTCCCGAGGTAGCCTTGCTGACGTCCGCATGGCCCAGAGTGTCTCTTATATTTGTTTTCGTTTGATTTCCTTTGTATCAGATCAGACAGTACTGTATTTTTATTCAGACCTTGTATTTAGCATTCTGTAGGAGTTCGTGAGTTAGTGACACCAGATCTGGGTAGAGATGTATTTGAGCTTCCGAACTTGGTTTCAGTTATTTATGTTTTGAGTCTTCCGCTTTTTATATTAATTATCTTGTATTTATTTATATTGTCGATGTTGTTAAGAGAAGTATTAAATAAATTGGCTTGCCTAGCTCCTATTAGTAGGCGCCATCACGACTCCCGATGGTGGGAAAATCTGGGTTGTGACAAGTTGGTATCAGAGCACTAGGTTACATAGGTCTCACTACTTACGGAGAAACTTGGTAGAGTCTGAGGGATCGGTACGGAGACGTCTGTATTTATCCCCAGAGGCTACGGAGTTAGGAAAAAATTTCACTTTTGTTCTTTCTTGTCGTGCGATTCTGTTTCTCAAATACTGATTGTCTTTCTACTTTGTTCTTTCACAGATGGCGAGAACACGTGCTTCCTCTTCTACCGCACAGCAGCCCGAGCCCCCAGCAGCAGTTCCTACAAGGGGCGGAGGGCGAGGCCGAGGCTGTGCCAGAGGCCGAGGCAGGGGCAGAGCTCATCCTCGGGCAGCAGTCCAAGAGGTGGAGCCTTATATTGATTATGATGAGGAGGTTCCAGCCCCAGCAGCACCGGTGGGCCCAGCTCAGGTCCTAGAGGGGTTCATAGTCACCCCAGATCTTCAGGACGCTTTAGTAAGACTGGCAGGCTTTGTGGATAGCGTCACTAGAGCGGGTTTGCTTCCAGTAGCACCAGCTACTTCTCAGACTGGATGAGGAGTTCAGACTCCTGCTATACGTACTCCGGAGCAGGTAGCTCCCCAGGCTCATGTTCCAGTGGTTCAGCCAACTGTGGCAGTTCAGCCAGGTATTATGACACAGGCCGGCGATGGAGCGGCTATGTCATCAGATGCTTTGTGGAGGCTTGACAGGTTCTCCAAGCTCTTCACCACCACATTCAGCGGTACTTCTTCAGAGGATCCACATGATTTCTTATTTAGCTGC
The DNA here is from genome assembly GCA_026770625.1 of Nicotiana glauca. Lineage (NCBI taxonomy): Eukaryota > Viridiplantae > Streptophyta > Magnoliopsida > Solanales > Solanaceae > Nicotiana > Nicotiana glauca. The sequence goes on along the minus strand of MU671422.1, from coordinate 2,412 downwards.
CATGAGATCCTTCGGACTATGGGTATTATGGAGACCAATGGGGTCGACTTCGCCACCTTTCAACTAGCAGGATCCGCCAAGACTTGATGGAGGGACTATTTTTTATCCATTCCAGCAGGGTCGCCATCACTGACTTGGGACCAGTTTGTAGAGTTATTTTTGGAGAAGTTTCTCCCAGTTACTCAGTGAGAGGCTCTTCGCAGGCAGTTCGAGCGCCTCCAGTAGGGCTATTTGACAGTCACTCAGTATGAGACCCATTTCATTGATCTAGCACGCCATGCTATTATTATACTCCCCACAGAGAGATAGAGGGTGTGGAGGTTTATTGATGGATTGATTCAGCCGATCCGTCTCCAGATGGCTGTGGGAGCCGGTAGTGAGATTTCTTTTCAGGAGCCGGCCAATGCGGCCCGTAGAGTTGAGATGGCTCTTGCACGGGGAGGTGGTCATGGGTTAGATAAGAGGCCACGTCATGCAGGTAGGTTCAGTGGTACCTCGTCTGGAGATGGGGATTCTTATGGTAAAGTCCATCCTCCGAGGCCCTTTCAGTCAGCCCTACAGGTGTCACATGGTACTTCAGGTGGTCGTGGCTCTCAACCGTAGTCTTCTGACCAACAACTTTTCAGTTCACCATCAGCACCTATCAACGCACCACCACTCCATTATTCTCAGCAGCTGAGGGCTTGTTACACGTGTGGCGACATGAGACATATTGCTAGGTATTGCCCTTGAGCTTATGACAGATCTCAACAGCAGGGTCCTCATCCTATGATTCAGGCATCAGGTGATCCACAGGCCGCCCAGACAGCTAGAGGTGGGGGTAGAGGCCATAGAGGTGGAGGTAGAGATCATAGAGGTGGAGCTCATACCGCCAGAAGTGGAGGCCAGCCAGCAGCCGATCGTCCTAGAGATATGGTTCAGGGAGGTGGGGCCCAGCCCCGGTGTTATGCTCTTCTAGCCAGGCCAGAGGCTGAGTCTTCAAATGCAGTCAGTACATCTACTGTTCTGGTCTGTGATAGGGATGCTTCAGTGCTATTTGACCCTGGGTCTATGTATTCATATGTGTCGTCCTATTTTGCACCCTACCTGGTTATGCCTAGTGATGTTTTGGGTATTCCTGTTTATGTACCTATACCGGTGGGTGATTCTATAGTGGTCGACCGGGTTCATCATTCGTGCGTGGTAGTGTTTGAGGGTCTTGAGACCCGTGTTGATTTATTCCTCTTAGACATGGTGGATTTTGACGTTATATCAGGGATGGATTGGTTGTCCCCATATCATGCTATCTTGGATTGTCACGCCAAGACCGTGACCTTGGATTTACCAGATTTGCCCCGATTAGAGTGGAGAGGGACCCCAGGTCATGCCACCCGTAGTGTTATTTCATATGTGAAGGCTCGACACATGGTCGAGAAGGGGTGTTTGTCTTATCTGGCGTATGTTCGCGATTCCAGCATAGAGGTCCCTTCTATTGACTCTGTTCCTATTGTTTGGGAGTTCCCCGAGGTTTTCCCTTCAGACCTGCTGGGTATGCCGCCCGACAAAGATATTGATTTCTATATTGATCTGCCTCCGGGCACTCACCCCATTTCCACTCCGCCGTATCGCATGGCACCGCCAAAGTTGAAGGAGTTAAAGGACCAGTTGCAAGACTTGCTAGAGAAGGGTTTTATCAGACCTAGTGTTTCTCCTTGGGGTGTGCCGGTGTTATTTGTGAAGAAAAAGGATGGGTCGATGAGGATGTGCATTGATTACCGGCAATTGAACAAAGTGACGATTAAGAACAAGTATCCATTGTCGATGATTGATGATTTGTTTGACCAGCTTCAGGGTGCAAAGGTGTTTTCAAATATAGACTTGAGATCTGGCTACCATCAGCTGAGGATTAGGTCGTATGATGTCCCTAAGACAACATTCCGCACTCGGTATGGGCATTATGAGTTTTTGGTCATATCATTTGGTTTGACCAATGCCCCAGCAACATTTATGGAGTTGATGAACCGAGTGTTCAGGCCATACTTGGACTTGTTCGTGATAGTCTTTATTGATGATATTCTGGTGTACTCCCGCAGCCAGGAGGAGCACGAGCAGCACCTCAAAGTGGTTCTTCAGACTCTGAAGAATAGTCGGTTATATGCTAAATTCTCGAAGTGCGAGTTCTAGTTAAGTTCGGTTGCGTTTCTGGGTCACGTCGTATTAGCAGAGGATATTCAAATGGACTCGAAGAAGATTGAGGCAGTCAAGAACTGGCCTCGACCAGCATCAGCTACCGAGATTCAGAGTTTCTTGGGGTTAGCAGGTTATGATCGTCGGTTCGTGAAAGGATTTTCATCTATAGCAGCCCCGATGACCAGATTGACCCAGAAGGGTGCCCAGTTCAGATAGTCAGATGAGTGTGAGGCGAGCTTTCAG
>MDKF010271524.1:0-49180 GCA_026770625.1 Nicotiana glauca | reverse complement strand
TATTCTTCAAAAACTGTTAAGTAAACGACGAAGGTTTCAGACACTTTAACAATCAGAATAACACTGATATATAAAAATAAGATTCTTTAAGCTTGTTAGTATAACTTTAGAAGTGACGAAACCAGAAAATAAAAAAGAACAGAAATGGACAGAATTATGTTCCGAGCCCACAAGTTTCTTGTGTGTCCTTAAAGAATCTTATCCCCTCACTGTTGCCCAAGGTTGACGGATAAATTCTTTCCAGGATAGAACGGAAGTTCCAACTTAGCGGTAGCGGCACTTCAAACCAATAAGTTATCGGCGAACTCAAAATAATGGAGCAAACCACACGAAGAACAGAACTTACTTTGTTTTAAAGTAATGATGCAGAAAGAAGAAGAAGCATAAATTTTTCGGAGTGAAAAAATTATGAAGGAAAGGCCAGATATTTATAGCCAATGAATTTGGATTGAAAGGGTGCGAAAGTGACTTTTCATATTTGCAGGTGGCTATTCGTGAAAGACAGCCTTTCAAATGACTGTTTAATTAACGCGGGAAGATTCAAAAAATTAAAGACGAAATATCATTTTATTGGTCCAAAAAATTATCAATCAATCATATCAATTGATCAAATCCGAATCCGAATCCGAATCCGAGCTGAGCGAGCGACCACGACGACGACGGTGCGAGGCCCCTTCCTCTTATCTCTTTTTAAGAGCTTAAGGAAGTGCTTCTATATTTAAACCCAACAAAATGCTTGTCTTTAACCAATAAGAGACAAAGTGTAAAAGTTAAAGTTGCCTTTTCACCTTCTTCCCTCATTTCCCATTCACACCACTACTTTAACCCCAACATATATCACACCTTAAAATGTATTTAAATATTTTTCAAAAATATTTATTTTCTTTAATTTGCTTTCATTTGAAATAAAAAATATTCGACTGTGTAATTTCACTTGTATAATCAAATATGATACTTCAAATTTTATTATAATAACATGATGACAACCAAATATGTTGTTGCAATTACTATATTGCATAATTATCGGGTTATGTTATAACTATCCTATTAAATACATAGCCAAGTAATTGCACATGACTTTTCAAATAGACACCAATGATTTCTTGTGTAAGTATAGATTCAACCTATCGTTTAAATATGACCTTGAACACTTAAGGTCTGTTTGAAAAGTCTTTGGATAATTGGAATTGGTGTAATTACTAGGATAATAATTACACAATATAGTAATTACGATGACCTATTTGTTTGTTATAGCATAATTATATTGTAATTACAACCGTATTGTTTGGTTGCACAAGTATAGTTACACAGTTAGATTAAGTTTTACATAAAGATATTATCAAAACTTAAAGTTAATATTAATAAATACTCCTATATGCCTATAACTAATTTTTTTAAGTATAAAAGATAATAAATTTGGTATATAAGATGAATAATCTTTTTAATATACATTAATTAGTAATCATATATTTATAACTAATATAGTAAAAATAATTAATATATATTTTTAAATTAAAAATATTTATTTTATTTAATTTTAAAAACTAAAATATTTATTGTAAGAACATCATGGAATGCACATTTGATAAAATAAATTAATATTCAGAAATATAATATCATAACATTATTTAAATATTTGACAAAACTAATATATCAATTATAACTAAAAAATGAACAATATGCAAAGGTAATAATAAGCCAATACTACTAAAACAAGTAAATTAGAATCATAAATACAACACAATTTCAAAATCCAAAAAAATAAAAATAGTTAAACATATGTCAAGTTCAAACATAATAAAAATAAGTTTCAATACAACTTAAGATCAGGAAACATAATAAGTTTATAACTTATTCAACAACAAAATTTTACTTTAATGACAACAATCATTATATACCAAATTTTTTAATCACAAATTATTTCTAATATTAGGAGGTATAGTTTCAAAAACTAGAATAATAACACAGTTATGCTAAATGAAGAAAATAAAACAAATAAGAAATAAAATATATGAGCAATTACATGAAATCACAAGAAGTAAAGGTAGAGAAATAAAAGATAAATAATATACAAAGAAAATATATATTAAAATTTAAAAAGAAATAAAACAGAAAAATATAATAACTAAAATAACAGAAATAAAAAGTTATAAAGAAAATAAATAAAAATAAAAATAAAAATAAAAAGAAAAAGAAAAATAATAATAAAAAGTAACTTTGTAATTATACAATGTGATTACCACCAATTCTCATATCCTCCCTGAGAATTCGAAAGTATAATTATACCTCCTTAATTATACCAAATTTCATATTGACCAAATAATTCCTTTGCCAGATAAATATATCAAATTATATAATTACACCCAAATCAAATTCTTAGGTGACTTTCCAAACAGGTTCTTATGATCCTTTATGTGTGAGACAATAGGTCAATAGAACACATAAGCAACTAAATAATAAAAATTTAGTCAAAGTCGCCGTCTTCTAATCTTCTCCACCATAATGTCGCTTCTCTAAGCAATAATAATTTCTAGCAATCCTAATATCCTAGATGACACTGCTTGTTCAAACTATTCCTAAAACCCCACAAAAGTTGAACGCTAGCCACTGTACATGAGCGATCTTGCTTAACCCACAATTGAAAACAAACTTAACGAACACTACACAATGTCTGCCGTTATCAAAAGTGGGGATTTTCCTCTTATTTCTTTGTTGGTTTCTCCCGCATCAATCTAAGTCGACTCACCGATCACGCCCAACTTCGCTTCCTGAGAGGTTTTGGCAGTATAATTTGGTTTACAAGTCCAAAGTCGAGTCATATAGAGAATTAAACTACTAATCACAATTACTAGTTTTGCAAAAATTCAAGTGATCAATCCTAAAAAATACTAAATAATGGTTCGAGTATTTGAGTGTTTACTAACTAAGGACATGTGATGACCCGATATGTCATCTTATGAATTAAAATCAAATTCTTTATTTTGAGACCTTCAAAACCTCATTTTATTTCTCCTCGATTTGCGTGCGTAGTTCGGACGTGTTTCCAGAGTTGATAAAAATAAGGAATTTGCTTAAAAACCTTATTTGAGTTGACTTCGGTCAATATTTTTGGTAAACGGACTCGGACTCGTGTTTTGATAGTAACGGTGGGTCCGCATCGAAATATAAGACCTGGACGTATTCTCGGAATCAGATTCGGAGGTCTTTAGCTCGAGTTATGAATTTTTGTTGAGAATTGAAAGTCTGAAATTTATTTATTTTTTGAGAAATTATTGATGTTTGATCTCGTTGGTATCGGGTCCTTATTCTGGTTTCCGTGCCTGATAAAGGTCTAATATGATTATTTTGACATTGTGAAATTTGGTGGGAAACAGAGTCGGTTTGACATGATTCGGACGTCCGGTGGTAAAAATAGAGATATCAAAGCTTTCTTGAAAATTTAATTTGATTTGGTGTTCAATTCGTAGTTCTAGGTATTATTTTGGCGATTTGATCATGCGAGCAAGTTCGTATGATGTTTTTAGACTAGTGTGCACTTTTGGTTTGGAGTCCCAATGGGTTAGGGTGTATTTTTTGATATTTGGTTGAGAGACTAGTAAAGTTAAGAAATTTTGGAGTTTGACCATAGGCAATATCGGGTTAAGACAACCTCTTTTTAGTATTTTGAGTGCGCGAGCAGGTCCGCAACGTGTTTTATGACTGAAATTCGTATATGGTTTGTGTCCTGGAGGTTCCGGGTGAGTTTTAGGGTGGTTTTGGATCATTTCGGAGAAATTTGATTTTTGCTGGTTTCTGGTGCGACTATGTTCATTCGCAATTGCGAATCTTTTATGGCAATTTCAAAGCACTGTTCATTCGCAATGCGAACCATTTAGGGCAATTTCGAAAACACTTTTCATTCGCAAATGCGAAGTTTTGTTCTCAAATGCGATACTTGCAGTTGAACAAAAGATGACTTAGACGAGATTTTTGATCCATTTCCCAAATTTTCAAAACCTAAACCACAAGAGGCAATTTTCCAAAGACCTTTTCTTCCCCAAATCATTTGTAAGTGATCTTAAACAAATTTCTTTCAATCTTTCACTACTTTTTTATAAGATTCGACTGACAATCTAAGGTTTCATGATGAAATTGGGGGGTTTTTGGATAAAAAGTAGGGATATCGAATTTTGGGGATTTAGACCTCAGATTGAGGTCGGATTCCAAAAATAATTATATATCCGAGCTCGGGGGTGAATGGGTAATCGAATTTTGGTCTGAATTTTGAATTTGGACCAAGCATGCCCAAGTGTTGACTTTTCCAAAAATGGCCTAAATTGAATTCTTTGCAACCGTAGGTAGATCCTAAGGCTTTATTTGAATTGTTTTTGTTGGTAAATTGCTAGATTCTATTGGTCCGGAGGCTTGTGTGAATGGAAAGGTTGTGATTGAGCCGTGAGTTTGGTCGTTGGAGCGAGGTAAGTTTCGTGGTTAACCCTGACTTGAGGGATTAGCTATTATTTGCCTATTTGCTACGTGTTTGGATGTTGAGTACAACGTATAGGTGAGGTGACGAACACCTATGCGTTGTTGTCGAGTCATAGCATGCGAGTGAGTCTTATTCTTGTAACTGTTGTATTCTTTGATCATATTATTCATGCTTAGACTAGCTATTCGTTGTGTTGAGCACATCTTATCATGTTTTACGGAATTTGGTATTGATTGAGTATTGACTCAAAGTTGAGGTTGGTATTCTGAAACTAAATGTTGAAGTAAGACTAGTTCTTGATATTTCTATCTCTCTGTTGTTATTGTTTATTATTTTGGTGAGGGAGAGTGCTAAAGCACGAATGACGATGTCGTGCAATGTATTGTGATTGAGAGTTAATGCACGAAGGGTGATGTCGTGCCATGATATGTGAGCTTAACGCACGACGGGTAATGCCATGCCGTTTATTTTGTTTATATGGTGAGGATGAGAGTTAATACACGAAGGGTGATATCGTACTGTTTATATTAATTATTATGGGTAGTTGTGTATAAGTATTAAAGTTGTTATGGATTTCCGCGCTTTTCTTTTTACCTTGTTATGGCTTATTTGATGTTTATCACTGCAAAACTTAAGAATTTGGCTTAATGATCTCTATCGTTGGCTTGCCTAGCAAGTGAAATATTAGGCTCCATCAAAGTTTCGACGGTGAAAATTCCAGGTCGTGACAGGACAAAGTAACTAAAAATGCTATAATTTATAACTAACAAAGTAAAGGTTGTGGACAAGATTGAAAAAGTCTAAGGTTAAAATTTTTTCTATTGTCGGAATCCTCCCCACTAATTTTCAATAAATTCGCCTACGTATTATCTACCGATCTCAAGTACTCTGAGTACCGTAATTCTCTTTCGAGTAACTACCACAATTTACTAGACGTATTCTTTCGAACTACGCTAAATGGCACTAGTTTACCGTTCACTATGATCGCACCAATCTTTCGTTATTCCTAATCCCACCTTTAAACCCACCGTATCGATTCATCATATACGTTAGGAGTGATTTTGTTCAACAACTACCAATGTGTATCCTTTTCAAGCAATACACACTAAATAGGCACAGTTAATTGAGAGAGCTTCAATCTACAATAATGAAAACATAGTTGAACAAGTAGAGAAAAGTCAAAGGCAAATTTTTATTAAATACAGTAGAAAATCATCCTCCAATAGATTACATCAAACCCAAGATGAGAAAGTTTAGCCACTCATAAATGTATAAATCATCATCATGATATTCAAAGACATTAAACTATAAAGTGAAGAGAAACAGAGGGAAAACTCGTTTGATACCTTGCTCCACAGTAGCCTTTTTTCTTCTCCAAATGATCTCCAACCCTTCCTCAACTTGTGTTAGGGAGTATTTATATGTTAGGGTAGAGGTCCTAGAGTCCAAATCTGGCTCGGAGTATTTTAATTCGCGAACTTTTGACCACTGGGCGTCTGACCTCGCGAGGCTAGGCTTATAATGCAATCATGCTAACTATACCTAGCCTGTAGCCAGGCTTGGGTACTTTGTGTTTTTATGCTCTTTTCTTGTATTTTAGTGCAACTTTTATTCGACTCTTTCTTCCGATAATCATACACATAAAACAACATAAGTTAGCTCAAATGTCACACAATTAACCACTAAACCAACAAAATATAGGGCAAGTAATGTACTAAAAATATAGAATTCTGGCCAAACATTACCATCCCACACTTAAACATTGCTCGTCCTCGATTCAACCACCAATTTACACTAACCTTGAGCACTTTATTTTCTTTTAACACATACCAAGCAGACCATATCTATGACTATGAATGATACAACAATTAAATAAAGCATATGCCTTCTACACATACTTTTCTTTACTTTATGCCATACTTCAAAAAGTTATTCAACACCAAGACAACATGCTCGTAAAAATACTAGCCTCATAGACCGACTTAATATCGTGGTTTGAACACTTAATATCATAGAGAAATATAATAACGTCACTTATCCCTCACGAAATCATGTGCCCTAACAATAAGAACAAAAGAGTAAGTTGAATCCACACATTCAAATCAACTACTCAAATATATTTTAAGGACTCACATATATTAAAGAAATCCCTCACTCTCACAATGAAGTCATATGTATACACGAAGTACCATAGGTTTGCCCATTATATAAACCTCCACTAATATAGGCTTGCTTGATCTAAAATCAAGTAGGGATTTTTCATGGTTGTAACGTGGGCTATGGGGTATGTATGATATATATTTTTGGAATAGTGATTTACCGTCCTAAGCATTTTAACACGTCACATATTTAACTTTAAGCGCAAATTCCTCAATCCCAAATTCAATTCACAAAAAATATCATCCCAGGAGCATTCCCTTCATCTTTACTAATTACTTTACTTCACACCTACTAGCAAGGATAATATATCAATTTATTCATCTACATATTTTTTTTCCTTTATTTTTTCCAGCTATGTACTTCTTGTTTTTTTTTGTACTAGTTGTTCTCTTTTTCTTTACAATTCTCGCAAGTAGTGTATTCTTTTACAAAACACGCGCACCTTCCTCTTTTATTAGTTCCACTCAAAAATCATCCAAGTTCCCTCCTTACTTCTCTAGCACTCATTTTATAATTAAAGTGCTTTAAGAGATAAAAAGGTTAAAACAATGACAATTAAGAACAAAGGAGTATAGACTTGTAATGTAGTTGCCAAATAAAGGTCTATAGGCTCAAAACGGTTGGCTAGGGATAATTTTTGTTTGTGGTATGCATTAAACTTAAAAAGATTAAAGAAAGCCTAAAATCATTTTTCAAATCGAGCAAAGCCTAGGATTTTGCTTCAACTCACATGTCGGACAAGTACTAGATGCAGACTATACAAATTCTCACCACACCTGATACATGATTCACTAAGGACGGCTCTATTCCTACTCTAAAAAAATTGCAGGTATTCACAGAGCCATAAAATATTAAGCATTAAGCACAAAGTGACATAAGCCATGAAAATGAGACATAAGCGTCAATAAATATGCTATCTACTCAACAAGACATCATAAGCACTTTAAAACCATAGGGAAGGTAATGCACATGCTAGAGCTTAAATATGCTACTATCAAAAAAGTCAAAAGGCGTTTAGCAATCTCATTTTCCCATCCTTTTATTCCCTAAATCCTAATATACTTTAAAAATAAAAAACTACTACCCCGTTCAACTGTATCCCTTGGAAAAGAACCGAGGCACAAAAAAAAATCACGGAGGATTATACTACCTAAAATAATAAAAAGACATATTTTTGAATATTTTTATTTTTTCAATTTTTTATTTTATTTTTGTTTTGTTAGACTTTAATCCCTCAAGAAAAATGCCTAGGAGATCCATTGCCGGAAAAATTCCAATCATATATGTATGTATGTATTCAATTTTCTATATATTTTTTTTAATAAATATTATATGCTAAAATAGAAAAGAAGAAGCTAATAATTAAAAAACTTATTAGTTTATCTACTAATTACAAGTCACAAAGAATAAAGAATCCCCCACTCCATACTTAATTCATTCAATATTCTCAGTGCATATATAAAGTAATAAAAACACTTAAGGTGGTAAAAAAACTCCCTAATCAGTCATCATCATCTCCCTCATTGTAGAAGGCCCTATTTGCAGCCGTCCACTCTTCATCATCTACTCCCTCATCAACAACATCCTCAACTTCCTCCTCAGACTACTCTGGCTCGGCCTATGAACACTCTGGTGTGTTGACATTCTCGTCTCAAGAAGTTTCTGGCCCTCACCAAGCCCAACTAAACGATGGGAATGATCATTTAGCGAAAAGATCACATTCAAGTCGGCCCTCTCCTCTGGAGTAGCCGGCCTCCCCCAAATCTAAAGTTGCAAGTCCATCATCCCATATAAATGGGCCATAAAGCTTCGTGTCGAGCATCGCGATCGGCACTTGTTAGTGAAGACATATCGTTCTCCTCCTTCGCCCAGATGCTGGTGATGTCCGTATCTCGAAGGGGCGGCGACTACATCAAATTCTCGCTCCTCCTCTACTTTCTCTTTTTTCAAGTATTGAGTCAGCATGTTGCCGAAAAACAACCTATCAATTCTCTTGCTTGTGCTAACCTGCGCTATCTAGTAGCGTATCAACCATCCCACATTCACCTTTTGGCCAGTCATTTGGAAATAAAGCAGGCATACCCTCTCACAGTTGATCATCGTCTCATGGTTGTATGGTAGTAGCCACATGGTGATCAACTTCAACCACACTTGAGATTCTGACTTCATTTTCTTCTTTGAAAATTTTCTATGATGCTGGGTCTTTTTGTCACGGACCCAAGTTGCCACAGAATTGATACCACATAGAGTATATCTCAACTCCTTATATGTTGGACGGGCAATGAAGTTACCCAGGGGATTTGAGGAACATCCTCCAAGTAATTGATTCTAGCTAATGTAGAAAAATCGATCGCCCCCAATAGGCACATACTTCTTTGGATCATCCAGATCATATCCGGCATAGAACTCACGAACAAGGTTAATGTTGATATCCAGTATTTCCAAACACGTAGCTCAACCCAAGATTGTTAATACCCTTCCAAATTGCTGGATACTTAGATTTTAGGTAGGGCTCATGAATAGCTGAATCAGAGTGCATATGTTTTGGCCGTATCATTCCTTGGTCGACGAGGGTATACTCTTATTTCCATAATCTTGCTGTCCTGGTGGCTGTGGGCGAGAGGCTGCCATAGCTGCAATAACTTGCAACCCGAGAACATGACTCGAAGTGGTCTCCCCTCCTTTTATCTTTTTCGATGGAGGTGCGGAGGAAGACTTGACTTTGGTAGGAGCAGTAGCTTTGCCCTTCCCTTTGTTTATCGGTGGTGCATTAGCCTTCATAAGTGAGCATATTTGTACCTGCACAAGTGGACATTATTTAACCTTAGAGGGCATTGAATCATTTCAAAACGTGGTCTTACGACCCTACACTTAAGACTTCAGCACATGATGTTCAACAAACTTGAGGCTACTCAAACTTCACCTCTTTATTTTAGCAATGCTTGTATCTCCCATTCAATAAATGTCTCATAGATGTCTACAAAATTTTTGATGCATATAGCTACCCATCTCGGCTCCAATGAGCCACCTCATATTTAAGATTTCTAGGGGTGCATGGAGACATAGCTCTAGGGTAATAATCCTGGAGACTCGGGCTACAATGGGGACAAAGAATGCACGTGAGGCATTTTTTGACAAACACTTGGCATGCACTAGCGCCATAGAAGTGCTTGTGTGGATGAGGGATTGCATCACCCTCCTAAATCGGCTTGGGAATTGAGTGTTATTACTCGTGTAAACAACAAAAATATCACTCCGACGGGATTCATGGGGTTAGGAAAAGCATGCACATTGTTACTATGAAGCACATACCCAAAAGTTATTCGATTTCATCACTTTACCAAATTCAAAATTTGACAAAGAAAGTGATAGAAAACGTTGAAGAGTGAGAAAAGGGGAGGGCTGGCAGTGGTTTGTAACGGGTGAAGGTTTTGCTTTTAATGGGGAGGATTTTTCTTTAATTGATATGTGTGCGTGTGTGTGTTTTGGTGATGTTTAAACATGTGGGGTGGGGGGTTATAAGAAAAAGGCCGAAAACTAACCCGGCCTTGCAGGCTAGGGCGCGAGGCCCACAGCACGGCAAAACAGTAAATGCGAGGTAGGCAACAAGGTCAAGTGAGCTATACAGTGTGCGGCACTAGGCCTAGCGTGAGGTCCATCGTGCTATAGACTGTATGGTCCCAGCTCTGGCACAAGGTCTAGGGCGATTTAGAACGTGTTATGCGAGCTATTTCACGTGATTCTTCAATCACTTGGCGAGATCCGGAGCATACACAGGTGGTTTCCATTCCGTTATGTGAAATACTCCAAGCGTTATGACCTCCCAACGTGCTCCAGTACCTGTTCAAACACCAAGACTTAACTAACAACTTGTTAGTGCCTCAAAACAAAAAGAAAAGTCTAATTAAGCTAAAATAAACTACGAGACGAAATGCCTAATTTAATATTACAGAACGACATAATCAATCAACCTCAAGTCTTTCGCACCTTCTCCATTTTATTCCAATAGTAGCTAGCTCTAATCAGTTTCAAAACCAAGGATTCTGCCCCCGAATGGTTCCCAGAAGTGCCCTGGTGGACTTCTTTCATGGCGTATTTGGTCTCTCCCGGACCTAGCATCTAGCTAGTAGGCCGAAGAAGGACCTTTAGAACAATTTCCCTTCGACTAAACTAAACCTAGAAGCTTCAACTCTTTGGAAAAAAGAGGCTGCAAAAGTGGAGCCGGCATTGGTTAAGGATTAGCTTAGGGTGGCAAAAGACAAGGCCGACAAGTGATCACGGCTAAACAACAAACTCCGGGCATAGTTGAATTCAGCTTTCATGAAACGGGATGCCATTGTCTAGGAATATACTGCGTTGAAGTCCAAATTGGAGGAACCTTCGATTGATTCCTCCTAAGTTGAGGACATGCTGGCCCATTATAAGGCTGATGTGGAGATAGCCGAGGCCCACTTAAAGACGAAGGCTCCCAGAGGGAGACTTTCGAGGAGATTCACGTTTGAGATTTTGAACTGTCAACTGAGAACAAAGAAGCCAAGTGGAATGAGGCCGAGGAAAAGGAACTCTCATAGCCCGAAGGTCGAAGGCTTGAAGGGTCTGACAGTTCCGGTGCTTAGTCGAGCTCCGGTAAGATCAAGCGTAGATGCCTTAGTTCTTTTTGTTTTCCTTTTATATTTTGTCTTTATTATTTATTTTGAGGCCATTTTATCGTGTCTTTGTAAATATTGTTTGAAATATATGTGAAATTTTCCCTTCGGCAATACCATGTTTTTACTTTTCAGCATCTACTTGTAATCTTTAATTTGTTTATCATTCCATAATGCCTTAGCATAGAGTTAAACGTCTTCTAGGGCATCCATGCCTTCGAAGATCCGAATGGGGCCCAATTTTAAAGGCAACTCCGAATTACTTATGGCTCCGAACCATCTGATAAATCGAAAGCCTTTAAGATGCTTAAACATTTTAGTCATGTATGACGATGTTTTTTCCGAGGGTAACCCTTTAATAGGTTTTAATTATACGTAAGAGCCTTACTTTCTGAGTATGGATTTAGGACGTCCAAACCATTTTGGGGTGGCCATAGCTTTTCTTATTCGGGAACTGCCTAATAGACTTGGTGCTTCTAGGATTCGATACCCAAGATCTTCAGAAAGGGAAAATTTTATATGTCAAAATCCAATGCTTGGTAGTTAGGATTCATTGTAAGAGTCAAATGGTCAAATGAATCGTGCCCAAGTAGCCTACTCTAGCCACGATAGAAGGCTTATGTGCCTCCGATTATGTACCTACATATAAAACAATGAAAGAAATCTTTGCTTCCCTCATACTTTATTACTATGTATTTTGATTCGTTGATGCTTCACAACGGATACGATATCCTAAATCTCACGTATACACATTTCCTATTTACTGTTGCCTCATTAAAAACCTTGCCAAAAAGCCCACTTTGGGAAAAAATCGGTTCAAGAGTAAAAGTACAACACATGCTTTCAAATCAAATAGTCACGCTTTCCCTTGGCCTAGTACCTGCATTAGTTAGTCCGTAATATAATGAAATTAAAAAAGAGAATGGAGTTCGTACCTTAGCAGTAGTGCCGCTTTAAGTGTGTCACATTCCAGTTGTTCGGTAGTTGTACACCGTTTCAAGATTCGAGTTTATACGAGCCTTTGTTGGTTATTTTTTACTTTTCTTAACACCAAGTTCCCAATTTGAAAATGTTGAAGGTTGACTCTTCGGTTGTAGTACCTACCTACTTGTTACTTCTGGGAAGGCAATCGGACAAAGGTGACTTAACGCCTTTCGTTTAATAACTCTAGGCTCATGGCCATGGCCTCACCGTTCGACATTTCTGTAGCATACTGGAATTTGAGGCTCGGTTCCCCTACCTCGACCGGTATCAAGGCTTCTGCTTCATAGACTAGAAAGACTGAGGTCACCCTGATACTCGACTTCGAAATCGTACGGTATGCCCACAAGACTTCGAGCAATATTTTCTTCCACTTTTCCTATGAATTGATTAACCTCTTTTTTTGAGCGTTGGAGTGTATTTTTGTTCGTCGATTCTGCTTGCCCTTCCCACTATGATGGTAAGGTGTTGATAATATCTTCTTAATCTTGTGTTCTTCGAAAAAGTTACTTACTTTGTCGTCGACGAATTATTTTTCGTTGCCGCAAATGATCTCGACTAGAATCCCCAATCGACATATTATATGATCCCAGATGAAATTGATGAATTCCTACTCTTGAACTTTCTCCTATGCCCGAGCCTCGACCTATTTTGAATTATAATTAGTCATGAGCAGTATGTATTGGGCCTTACCCGACGCCCATGGCAGGGGACTGCCGATATTTATTTCCCACTTCTTAAATGGACATGGCGATAGGACCAGGTGAAACATCTCTCCCGATTGATGAATCATTGGGGCATGTCTTTGGAATTCATTACATTTTTGTACGAAGTCTTTCGCATCATTCTCTATTTTATTCCAGTAGTATCTGGCTCTAATCGGCTTTTGAACCATGGATTCTGCCCTGGAATGGTTCCTGAAAGTGCCCTCATAGACTTCCCTCATGGCGTATTTGGTCTCTCCCGGACCTAGCATCTAGCTAGTGGGTTGAAGAAGGACCGTTTGAACAATTTCCCTTTGACTAAACTAAACCTGGAAGCTTTGGTGCGTAGGGCTTTGATTCCTTGGGAAAAAGGCTATAAAATAGGATATGGCATTGGTCAAGGATTAGCTCAGGGTGGCAAAGACAAGGCTGAAAAGTGATCACAGATAAACGACAAGCTCCGGGTATAGCTGAATTCAGCTTTCACGAAACGGGATGCCCTTGGCTAGGAATATACTATGTTGAAGTCCAAATTGGAGGAACCTTTGATTGATTCCTCCGAAGTTGAGGAAATGCTAGCCCATTATAAGGCTGATGTATAGATAGCCGAGGCCCACTTAAAGATAAAGGTCGAGTATGTCAAGCGGCTATCCTGGAGGGAGACTTTTGAGAAGATTCATGCTTGAGGTTTTGAACTGTTGACTGATCGCAACAAAATCAACCTTACACTACCTTAGGAGGAGTGGGTGCTAAGGCTTTTACCCAATTGTGGTGTCGGGGTCAATTTCCACAGTGAGCTTGGAATGGAGTTGAGTATTTGTTTGGTCTAGAAATGTGTTTTAGCTCCTAATTGTACTTCTAACATTTTTGGGGTTTTTGTGATTATCAACTACAATTTAACAACTACTAATTAAAACTAAGTTATGCTAAGATATTAATTCTAGGTTGTATGCAAGATAGAGAAAGGCACTAGGGTCGTGGCATTTACCTAGGTGGTCAACTTACGGGTAAAGATTCCTAATACAAGAATGATGATTATGTGGCTTATGCTATAACTGTTGCACGATTGCACTCACTCTCACACCTATCAGTAGAGAGAGTGATTTTTCCCAATTGACTCTCTCGAGACCAATTGGGTAGGCCAATATGCCCAAGCAACTTAGGGTTCAAGTTGGGCAATTACTCTCTCGAGGTTTAACCCGTTAATTGGGACTACCATTCTCATAGGTCCATCCCAATTCCTTGTTGGGTCAATTTTGGGGTCATAGACACTCTTTCTCAAGAAGAGTCAAGACCCACTAAGCTAGACTTAGTGTTTGCAACCACCAAATCCTAATTAAATCATAAAATTAACCCAAATAGCAAACACCCAACATCATTCAAGCATTAAATAATCACACCCATTAATTACCCATACTAGGGTTGAGATACAATCCTAGCTAATGGGTTTAGCTAGACATAATAGAAATAGAAATTGAAGAAATAGTAGGTAAAATCGACATATTAATTAACTACAATGTTAATCTACAAGAATCCATGATAAAGCAAGATGAAATTGCCCAAAATAGGCTAAAACTTGAGTCTCATGAGTGCAGCAGCTATCTGATATCTAATACATAATCTAAAAAAGTAAAATCTTCTATTTATAGTACAAAGGAAAACTGGAAAAAAAATACCCCTACGGGGCTAGCGTGGACCGCGCAGAAATGCAGCACGGTCGCGTAGGGGTATTGGTCTTCAATTCTCTCTCTGAAGCTGGGGGCGCGGAATGCTTAAAAAGGTAGCGCGGTCGCGCTGGCTGAAGAGCACGGACCATGCATAAATGGGCCGCGACCGCACGGAGAACTTGGCAAAATGACCACTCACTCCAACAACCATCCACGCGGACCGTACTGTTTTGGTGCGCGGCCGCGTGGGGAGACTTTGCAAAAATATAGAGTCTCTGAACATCATCCACGCGGAACGCACTATTTTGGTGCACGGCCGCGTGGGTTTGCCTATGCATTCTCTGGTCTCTGAACCTCCTCAGGCGCGGACCGCGTCAGGATGAGCGCGGACCGCGCATGTTACAACTGAAATGCCCAATCTCTGAACTTCCCGCATGACCGCGTGGCAAAGTATTGCGGTCCGCACTGGTGTCTCTTTGTTCCCCACCTCACTTGACTTTTACACTTGGCAGATTTCACTCCGTTTCGAGCCGATCTTTGACATTTGTCATCTTGTCGCTCAAACCTGCAATCAAGCGCAACTTGTAAGCATTTTGGGACTAATTTATGGCAATTCATGCACAAAGCTTAGGCAAGAATGGGTATAAAACGTGTTAAAATCATAGTTATCATTGACCGAGAACAAAGAAGCCAAGCGGCAAGAGGCTGAGGAAAAGGAACTCTCATAGCCCGAAAGTCCTGAAGGATTTGAAGGGTCTGACGATTTTGGTTCTTAGTCAAGCTCCGGTGAAGATCAGGCGTAGATGCCTTAGTTCTTTTTGTTTTCCTTTTGTATTTTGTCTTTATTATTTATTTTGTGGCCATTTTATGGTGCCTTTGTAAATATTTTTTGAAATATATGTGAAATTTTCCCTTCGGCAATACTATATTTTTACTTTTCAGCATCTACTTGCAGTCTTTCATTTGTTTATCGTTCCTTAATGCCTTAGCATAGAATTAAACGTTTTCTAGGGCATCCATGACTTCGAAGATCCGAATGAGTCCCAATTTTGAAGGCAACTCCGAATTACTTGTGGCTTCGAACCATCCGATAAAATCGTAAGCCTTTATGATGCTTAAGCATTTTAGTCATGTATGACGATGCTTTTTTTTAGGGTAACCCTTTAATAGGTTTTAATTATATGTAAGAGACTTACTTTCTGAGTATGGACTTCGGACGTCCGAACCATAGTGCGGTGGCCGTAGCTTTTCATATTTTGGAACTGCCTAATAGACTTGGTGCCTTTAGGATTCGATACCCAAGATCTTTAGAAAGGGAAAATTTTATACGTCAAAAGCCAAGGCTTGGTGGTTAGGATTCATTGTAAGGGTCAAATGGTCAAACGAATTATGCCCAGGTAGCCTACTCTAGCCAGGGCAGAAGGCTTATGTGCCTCCGATTATGTACCCTACATATAAAACAATGAAAGGAATCTTTTCTTCCCTCATACTTTATTACTATGTATTTTGCTTCATTGATGCTTCACAAAGGATACGATATCCTAAAGACCACGGGTATCACATTTCCTATTTACTGTTGCCTCATTAAAAACCTTGCCGAAAAGCCCACTTCGGGAAAAAATTGGTTCAAGAGAAAAAGAGTACAACATGTGCTTTCAAATCAAATAGCCACGTTTTCCCTTGGTCTAGTACCTGCATTAGTTAGTCCGTAATATAATGAAATTAAAAAAGGGAGTTGAGTTCGTACCTTAGTAGTAGTACTGCTTTAAGTGTGCCACATTCCAGTTGTTCTATAGTTGTACACCATTTTAGGATTCAAGTTTATACAAGCCTTTGCTGGTTATTCGTTACTTTTCTTAACACCAAGTTCCCAATTTGAAAATGTTGAAGGTTGGCTCTTCGGTTGTAGTACCTCCCTACTCACTGCTTCTGGGCAGCCAATCGAACAAAGGTGACTTAACGTCTTTCATTCAATAACTCTAGGCTCGTGGCCATGACCTCGCCATTCGATGTTTCCGTAGCATACTGGAACCTGAGGCTCGGTTCCCTACCTCGACTGGTATCAAGCTTACGCTCCATAGACTAGAGAGAACGAGGTCACCCTAGTACTCGACTTCGATGTCGTATGGTATGCCCACAAGACTTCGAGCAGGATTTCTTTCCACTTTGCTATGAATCGTTCTACCTCTTTTTCAGGTTTTGGAGTGTAGTTTTGTTCGTCGATTCTTCTTGCCCTTCCCACTATGGTGGTAAGGTGTTGCTAATACCTTCCTAATCTTGTGTTCTTCGAAAAACTTACTTACTTTGTTGCCGACAAATTGTTTTCTGTTGTCGCAAACAATCTCGACTAGTATCCCCGACATATTATGTGATCCCATATGAAGTCGATGACTCCCTACTCCCGTAACTTCTCGTACTCCTAAGACTTGACCCATTTGGAAAAATATTTAGTGATGAGCAGTATGTATTGGGCCTTACTGGGCACCCCCAGCAGGGGACCGTTGATATCTATTCCTTACTTCATAAATGGCCAAGGTGATAGGACCAGGTGAAACATCTCTCCCAGTTGATGAATCAGTAGGGCGCGTCTTTGGCATTCATTACATTTTTGTACGAAGTCTTTCACATCCTTCTTCATTTCATTCCAGTCGTAGCCAGCTCTAATTAGCTTCCGAACCAAGGATTCTACCCCCAAATGGTTCCCGCAAGTGCTCTCGTGGATTTCCCTCATGGCGTATTCCATCACTCCAGGGCCCAAGCATCTAGACAGTGTGCCAAAGAAGGACCATTTGAACAATTTTCCTTCGACTAAACTAAACCTGGCAGCTTTGGTGTACAGGTATTTTGATTCCTTGGGAAAACGAGGTTGCAAAAGTGTAAGGCCCCGGAATTTTTTTTCTTCTTTTTTCGAGTAATTTAAGATTTCGTCGTGTCAAGGTAGGCTAAATTATTTTATTTCGTGTGCAAATGAGGATTTATGATATTATGGATATCAATTGGATATGTTAATAAGCGTATAAGTCATATTAGAAGTGATTTGGGGTCTAAGGAGAGGCCTAAGTCTAAGCCAAGTTGGAAAATTGCATATTAGACGAAATCTGTAAATGAGTGCGCACAACACCTTACTTTGAACGATCATATCTCCAGTTATATAAGGACTTGTGTGATGCACAACCTATTGAATTAAATCCCTTTGAGTCTAGTTTCCAACTCAACAAACCGTTCGTCATTTGGAGGTGTATACAGAAAGTTATGATCTTTTTACTGGGCATGTGTCAGTAGCGTGGCCTTAGCGCGGGAGCGCTAGTAGCCCGCGCTAATTGAGTTATCTTCTGCCTCACTAGCGCGGGATTAGCGCGGGCGCGCTAGTGTCAGGCCTCTAAATACACCTAAGGACGGGAAATGACGGACTTTGAGTCATTTCTCAAGCCTAGGGCTTCCCCAACACCCCCAATTCGACCAAGGCACCCAATTGCACTCCTAAGGTAAGCTTTTAAGTGTGTTTTCATGGTGATTTCACTTCTTAATCACTAGTTACAACATGATTTTGATTGAATTTCATAGGATTTCTTCAAAATCTCAACAACACCCCAAAGTTGTCTTTTAAGATTTGGTCTACGAGAGGTTTGTCTATCATCTTTAACTACTCTATATATGGTGATTATTTATGTATGATATATATATTAGAACTCTTGGGATGATGATGGAAGACCATAAGTGCCTAACCTAGGTTGTGTTGGTTGTAGAGATTGTGAAATGAGTTAATTAATAAGGTTGATGGTTGGGTATGAATGAATGGTCGTATATATATGTTGTTGGAAGTTATAAATTGGTTAGGAATATGGTAGGGTGAATTGTTGGTTAATGGTGATAGTTGGATGAACCAACACCATAATTATGAGGTGTAAATATCTATACCTACAAGGTGTTTGATAATATGCCTAAATGACATAAGTTATGGAATTTATTACTAATATTGGCCCTATTGAATGTTGAATTGTAGATTGAAGTTGCTTAATTGTATTGGATCCTTATAGTGTCATTAATGGGCAAACTTGAGGTATGTAAGACTAAAACTCCCTCTTCTTAGAAATTGAGCTCCTATGGTGTCCCTGCGTATGTTATAAGTCCGGAATTTGATTTATGTAGTATTCATTATTTAAAAGGATTTAGGTGTTGCAAGAATATATGTGAAGGATGTACTTCAATGTGTTTAATATGTTATTCTTGGAAAATGAGGATATGTGAAAAATAAAAATGGGAATTATGTGCTAAAATGCCTAGACTTCAAGTCAAGTTTAAAGTGAGATTTTGATGCCAAATTGTGTGAGAAAACTCGTTATGGTTGATCCTCCAAATTGTTCTTATGTGTACCAAATGTATTTGATTGATTGTGTCTAGTTGTTGATAATGTACAAATATATTTGGAAGTGAAATAAGTGACTATGTAAAGGTGGTAAGATTGAACTTTGGATTCTTGTTGTTATTGGTACTTTACATGAGTTGGTGTTGTGACCCTATAATTTTATGCATTCCAATATGATTAAGGTGCTATTGTTGATAACATAAAAGGGGCTCTTGGAGCATGAATCATGTATTGAAAGGCTAAGGCCTTAAATTGAGATTGAGTTGCATATCTTATGCCAAACTACGTGAAATCCTCTATGTGTAGAGATGTTTGAAGTAATCAAATGAATTTGGGAAATAAAGTGTGGCCAATGTGCCGAGAACTTGAATTATAATTCTATAATGTCATGATTGAAAAAGAAGGATTCAAGAATAATTGGTGTAATTATTTGCTTATGCCTTTGATGAGTGTTTTTATTGCGGGTTGGTGTTTCCCCCCTCTATTGATTTGGAAGAGCCCCTGGTATTTAAAGTTCCATTGTCAATAAACTTGAGGTGCATGATCTCTGAGATATTGCATATACCGAGGATTCATGGTTCCTCTCATGTGTACTTGACATATCGAATTGAATGACTTGTTGTTGAAATTGATATTGATATGAAATATGTGAGAATGATGTGAAATGTGGGAAACAAGAGATTGAGTTATGAAACATGGCCCAGTGCCAAGTATGCTGTAATGATTGTGGCCCCATGTGCCGATTAATTGAAATGTGGAACCTATGGACGGGCTATGAAATGCATATGTATATAATATGAAATGTGGAACCTATGGACGAACCTATGGACGGGCTATGAAACGCATAAGTGTATAATATAATATGTGGACCCTATGGACGGGCTATGAAACGCTATGAAACACATAGGGGTATAATATGATATGTGAACCCTATAGACGGGCTATGAAACGCATAGGGGTATAATATGAAATGTGGAACCTATGGACGGGCTATGAAACACATAGATGTATAATATAATATGTGAACCCTATGGACGGGCTATGAAACACATAGGGGTATAATATGATATGTGAACCCTATGGATGGGCTATGAAACACATAGGGGTATAATATGAAATGTGGAACCTATGGACGGGCTATGAAACGCATAGGGGTATAATATGAGATGTGAACCCTATGGCCGGGCTATGAAACGCATAGGGGTATAATATGAGATGTGAACCCTATGGCCGGGCTATGAAACGCATAGGGGTATAATATGAGATGTGAACCCTATGGCCGGGCTATGAAACGCATAGGGGTATAATATGAGATGTGAACCCTATGGCCGGGCTATGAAACGCATAGGGGTATAATATGAGATGTGAACCCTATGGCCGGGCTATGAAACGCATAGGGGTATAATATGAGATGTGAACCCTATGGCCGGGCTATGAAACGCATAGGGGTATAATATGAGATGTGAACCCTATGGCCGGGCTATGAAACGCATAGGGGTATAATATGAGATGTGAACCCTATGGCCGGGCTATGAAACGCATAGGGGTATAATATGAGATGTGAACCCTATGGACGGGCTATGAAACGCATAGGTGTATAATATAATATGTGAACCCTATGGACGGGCTATGAAACGCATAGGAGTATAATATGATATGTTAACCCTATGGACGAGCTATGAAACACATAGGGGTATAATATAAAATGTGGAACCTATGGACGGGCTATGAAACGCATAGGTGTATAATATAATATGTGAACCCTATGACGGGCTATGGAACGCAACCTAGAGGTATGGAAATTATCTGAAAGCTATGTGATCCATTTTATTTGTTGATATGGGGATTGTTCAAGCTTTTGATTTACTTTTATGATCTCATTATTCTTGTTTGATAGTTCTTTCTAATTAGATGGTGTTTAGTTATACATACCAGAACGATTCAAATGTACTGACGTCCCTTTTGCCGGGGGCGCTACATTCGTGTTATAATTGTAGGTGGATCTATAGCAGGTAATTCCAGCCACCAACAGTAGTGCCTGCTCTCCATCCCATCAGTTGCATTGGTGAGCCCCACTTCCTCTTGGGGTTATGTGTGGTTCATGCCACCTTCTTTTGAGTTTATTGTGTATTGTAAGGTATGGCTGGGACCTTGTCGCTGGCAAGTATTGGTTGAGTTCCTAGTATTCATAGAGGCTCTGTAGACACAATGTGGGTGGTGTATAAAAGTATTTTGGGTAGTAAGTGTACCGTTCGGAATCGTGGTCCACGTTGGTAAATGTTGTATGTATTTTTTTGCAAGTACTTGGTATCAAATGTTGGAAATGATAAAAAGTAGAAATGAACTCAAGTTGTAATTTTATGCTTAAGCCTTAAATTTCTATTTCAGAATAATAATGTATATTGGAATCACGGGGTAACGCGTGGGATAAGAAAGGCAATTCCAGGTCTGCTTGACTGGGGTCCTCCGGTTGAGCGCCGGTCATGTCCCTCGGTTTTGGGGCGTGACAAAAAGAGGAGCTGGCATCGATCAATGACCAGCTTCGGGTGGCAAAAGACAAGGCCAACAAGTGGTCACGACAAAATGACGAACTCCAGACATAGATGAATTTAGCTTTCATGGAACGGGATGCCCTTGGCTAGGAACAACAATTCCCTTTCGACTTCGGGTATCAAGCCCGACCTAAAGTCGGCCACAAAGTCCACCAAAATCTGAGACTTTGTGGCAATCCCAAGCTTTTACTTAATATAGTACCCACTGATCTCTACGGCCATTTGGCCAGGCAGCTTGAGAGCTCGGGATTATACATGACATTCCTTAGTGGGTAAGAGGTCACGACACATATGGGGTGGCATTGAAAGTACAATTTAGTTTCTTGGAAGTGCTTAGTAAGTGTATACAGTTAAAATCAGAAAGATCGATTTTATGATCATTGTGACATTCCGTAGTTTCACCTTGAAGGCTCAGGACACAGCTCGAAGTTTGACCTCGAGGCAGCACGAATCGATGGTTATCATGAATAAGCAGTAGGTTCCCTAGGCGAGCGGTGTTCTTCTGACAGCACTTGCAAGAATAGTACCAGTATGCACCAGACTGTTGAGGGGCTGTACCGGCTACTTTCTTTTGTAATAATTACACATGTACCATATTGGGATTCCCCCCTCGTATATAAAGAGGTACCCTTGTTATTTTATACACAACACAACATTGAATACAAGAACAAGAACATTCTCTGCTCTCTAACTTAAACACATTCTCCCTTGATTCTACTGCTTATATTTATTACAGCTTATATTGTTCTTTATTTATTACTCATTATTGATCACAAAGAGTTATCATTAAAGCTCTTAGAATTGTTATTCCTTCATCGACTTCCCATAGCTTAACACCGAGCTCGACCTCGAGGCCTCATATAAGCCAGCTCGAGGCCCGATTCTCAGTCACTCGGTTTGCTTGACACACTACTTGCAAGCTTTTATCTTATTTTCTAATCTCACACTTAGCATCTACTGCCTGATAACTAGCATAAAAATAAATAACATATTTTTAGAACTGCAAAATCAAATCTAATTGTCATTTTCGAGGTAAACAGTAAGGCAAGCGCTAACTTTTCTAGGTGAGGATACCTTGTTTCGGCATTGCCTAGGGTTCTACTATATAATAAATATGAAATTCTTTACCTTCTTCTTCCCGGACTAGGACACCATTTACCACCATCTTGGAAACCTCCATGAAAAGGTACAACTGTTCGTCTGCCGCGGAGTCTGCAACATATACCAGAGTCCAAGAAAACTTGTTCTTCTTTTTTAATAGTGAGAAGAACCGATGGATCTTATCCGATGATCTCGATATGAACTGGCCTAGTGAGGCTATTCGCCAGGTCAGTCTTTGAATCGCCTTAATGTTGTTAACTATGATGATGTCCTCTATGGCCTTTATTTTGTCAGGGCTGACCTATCCCTAGATTAGATATTATGACTCCAAGCCCGAACCAACCTCGAATGCACACTTCTCCTGGTTTAGATTCATATTGTACTTCTTAACGTGTCAAAGGTTTCCTCCAATTGTTTCAATTGGTCCTCTGCTCTCAGGGACTTGACCAACATATCATCAATATAAAATTCCATTGATTTTCTCTTTCTTCTTCGAACATTCGATTTACTAGACATTGGTAGGTGGCACTGGTGTTCTTTAATCCGAACGACATTACATTATAGCACTAGGTGCGAACTTTGTTACGAAAGAAGTTTTTCCTTGATCGTCCGAGTCCATCCAAATTTGGTTGTATCCAGAGTAGGAATCAAGAAAGCTAAGTATCTCGTGCCCGGTCGTCGCATCGATCATTCGATCGATATTCTACAGAGGGAAAGAATCCTTTGGACATGCTTTGTTTAGGTCTTATAATCTACACACATACTCAGTTTATTTCCTTTTTTAGGTATACCAATACATTAGCTAACAATTTGGGGGTATTTAAATTCCTGAATGGAACCTATTTTAAGAAGTTTGGGTACCTCATCCTTGATAAATGCGTGTTTGATCTTGGATTGAGGCCTTCTTTTCTGCTTGATCGGATGGAGCTTCAGATCCAAACTCAGCATCTAAGTGGTTACCTCCATTGGGATCCCTGTCATGTCTAGATGGGATTAAGCAAAATAGTCAGCATTAACTTCAAGAAAATTAATATGTTTTTTTCCTGAGCTCAGGGGTTAAGCCTGTACCGAGGTATACCTTTCAATCTGGTATGTGCTCGATTAATATAACTTGCTTCAACTCCTCGACTGTTGATTTGGTGGTGTTGGTGTCATCGGGAGCTATGAATGATCTCGAGACACTGTAATTGTCCTCATCCTCCGCTCCTTGTTCTTCATGTTTCTCCGGTTTGGCTGAGGCCAGTATCATTGATTGGTATTTAGTCTCTTCTTTTTTGGTTGGTTCTATGATTATTGATGTTGAGACCGCGGGCACCGGGATCACTTCATCGAGGGCAAATATTTCCCTTGCGGCCGGCTGTTCTCCGTAGACCATTTTGACTCCCCCCGACAAGGGGAATTTTAGCACCTGGTGTAAGGTCAAAAGTACCGCCCTCATATTATAGATCTATGTCCTTACGAGCAAAGCGTTGTAACTCATATACCCTTCGAGTACGTAGAAATTTGTTTCTTGGGTTGTCTCGATAGTGTTTACCGACAAAGTTGTCTCTCCTTTCATGCTCACATGCCATGTTGAACCTATTCAATAACCGTATTTGATCTTGTTACCCCAGTTCCTCTACAACCCTTAAAATCATGATTTTAGCCAAGATACCTTGATCAATCAACATACATTTAACCCAAGATTTATTGATAAGTATAGATAATACCGTGAATGGTTGTTAGGTTGTATGATGCCCTCGGCATATTCATTGCTAAATGAGATAGTTCCCTCTAGAACATAATCCCGGGTGCATTTTTCCTTGTAATAGAAACTTTAGAGTGTTTTATAATTGTCCCTGGGGGAACATCACTCCCCCTACAATCATGTTGGTCACATGTTAAGGATCCTCTTGTTCGGCCTGATTGTTAGCGTCCTTATTTCTGAAGTGGTTTTGGCTCACTCGCTTAGGAATTCTCGGAGGTGCCCATTGTTGAATAGTCGAGCAACTTCTTCTCTTAATAGTTAACAATATTTGGTCCTATGACCATGAGTGTCGTGATGCTTACACATCAAATTAAAATCTCTCTGGGCAGGGTCAGATTGCAATGGTCCGGGCCACTTGGTCTCTTTGATGTGCCCTATAGCCGGCACGATGCTTGCAGCGTCAGCGTTGGAATTATACTCTGATAATCTTGGTGTTTCCCTACTCCTGAGCGACCTATCAATCCCACTCTTGCTCATCAAGATCCGACCATTCGGCCCTCGATTAATTCTTTCCTTGTTCCTAGCTAGGTGACGCCCGGATCCATTTCCCTTCCAATCCGTGTTGTATAGCTGATATCGATCTCGGATCGGCCTTGGCTCCTGATCGATGGATCTTTTGGATGTATCATTGGTTCTGAAGGGGTAAACATACCAGAAAAGGCCTTGAGTTGGTTGTCTTCGACCCTAATCTTTGATTTGTACCTATTATGGACGTCGGCCCAAGTTATTGTTGGGTAATCCACCAAATTTTGTTTTAGCTGTTGAGAGGCCACGGAACTTTGAGCCCCTGAGTGTATGCCTGAATGACCCTATCATCAGTAATTGGTGGCTGATCCATCCATTCCATCTGGCATCTTGACACGAACTCCTTGAGCATCAAATTGTCCCTTTGTTTGACCTTGAAGATATCTGACTTTCTAGTCTCAACTTTGATGGCTCTGGCATGGGCCTTCACGAAAGCATCTAAAAGCATACAAACGAGTCATTGGAATTTGGAGGCAAGTTGTGATACCATATCATTGCTCCCTTGAACAAGGATTCCCCAAACTTCTTCAGCAACACCGACTCGATTTTGTCATCTTCCAAGTTGTTCCCTTTGACCACACATGTATATGAGGTTACATGCTCATTCGGATCCGTAGTCCCATTATACTTGGGAATGTGGGGCATTTGAAACCTCTTCGGGATCGATTTTGGTGTTGTGCTCAGGGGGAAGTGCTTCTGGATAAAATTTTTAGAGTCCAATCCCTTCAATATTGGAGGTACTCCTAGGATCTCATCGACCCTGGAGTTTCATGTTTCCACGTTCTTGTCATTGGCCTCAATATTTTTCTCGTCTGAATCCCCCCGTCTCATTAATGCTTCGAGCATCTTCATTACCTTTGAGGTTTCCCGGGGCTCGGCTCCATCCGGTCTCACAACAACTTTTTCATCTCTTCGACTATTTTCCCGGGATTGTTCAGGCTCAACCTTGTTAGGGGCTTAGATTTGGTTCTACAGCTGTGCTATTGCCACTTGCTGAGCCTGTAGCATTTCAAAAATCAATCGTAGGCTCGCCCTATTACCTTTACCTTCGAGCACTTCTCGAGTCGTTGGCTAGGGTCCCCCACGAACATTATTTTTGGGATCAGTTGGCAAATTGACGTTGATGGCCACCTACGAGTTAGCATTGACTGGGTTGATGACTGGGGAATCATTGGGATTGGCAGGAAGCACATCATTACTGGGCACCATATTGTCGTTTTTTTGCCGTGATGGTCTGACTTTGCGTCGACGTTCAAGTGAGCAGACTGAGAGTTTAACATTCTTAGGCTGACCTAAAATTTAATATTTCAAAGAACAAGCGTAAAATATGATGTGTTATGGAGATTTGTATCAGATCACCACTATTATACTTAGCCCCACAGTGGGCGCCAAACTATTTACCCCTAAAATGAGTAACAATTAAATTTGTACGCGATTTAAAGGACACATTGCTTAATTCAATAAGAATAATTAGGAATAACATATAAATGAATTAAAGACAAAATAAATGATCAAACCTATTGCAATGTAATGACCAAGCCTGACCTTAGATTGAACAGTGGAACTCGTCCTCGGTTGGGCCCTCGGTACAAGCTCAATCATGAGTGGAGAAAAGAACCATTGAGTAACGTTTTGAACAGTAGATAGAAGAAAAAAATAAACTTTTATTGCTTTGAATTTCGTGTTACAATGTGTCAGACTAAAGAAAAGCTTCCCCTTTATATAGTAGAAGAATTTTAGTCCTAGTACAAGTTTAAAAAAGGTAAAAATCTTTTTCTTCAGGTATGGTTGATCTATAATTGATACTAAACATGATTTTCACAATAATATTCTGTTGAGGACGAATATTACGTCCCTCTACCCATCGTGCATAATGTTCACCGTGTCTCCCGAGGTCCAAAAACTATACTCGGTCCGGGGTGCATCACTATTGTGTCTGATCTCAGATACATCTTTCATTCTTCCTTGGTCTCGATATGAGGGGTTCCTGACCTCGATTATAACCACGTCGATTCGTGCTTCCCCTTTATTTTCTCATCGGGGAATTGGGGAAAACTTTTCCCCCAATTTTACCCGTACATATATTCTCTTACCGATTGTGAGTACTCTGGGGTTGTAATTGTCTTTCGGGTAACTATCATAATTTACAAAACGTATTCTTCCTAACTATGCTAGTTGGCACTAGTTTGTCGCTCACTATGATCACACCAAAGTTCTGTTATTCCTAATCCCACCTTCAAACCCTCTATATCGATACCTCATATACGTTACGAGTGATGTTTTTAATAACTACCTAAATGTGTACCATTTTCCAAGAAATATACACTAAATAGACACTGACAATTGAGAGTTCTTCAATTAACAACAATGAAAACGTAGTTGAACAAGTAGAGAAAAGTCAAAGGCAATTATATTAAATGCAAGTAAATCATCCTCAAGTAGGTTACATAATGTAACGACCCCAATTTGCCACCTTAGGATATCATAATGGCACATAGTCTCAAAGACTAGGTAAGCCTAACACAAGCTAATTTAATAATAGAGTTGAACTTTTATCCATTTATCAAAAACCATTAAATGACATACATAGCCACAATCGGCCAATATTGATACATTTCCCAAAATCAGTAGTACGGAGTCATAAGCACTACTAAAACACACTAGAATTTCTAAACACAATACTGTTTTGAATTACAATTTAACAGTAGCATAATGAAGTAAGATGGTGACTACGAGGCCTGCGAATGTCAAGCAGGTATACCTTAAAGTCTCACACTACACAGACACAACTCTCAATAACACAATTAGAATACCTGGATCTGCACAAAAATATACAAAAGCATAGCACGAGTACACCCGACAATAACAATCACTTTCGCCCGACAAAGCCCACGTGATACCATGTACTTTACAACCGTGATAAATTTAGTTTAGATGAACGAAAGATATATTTAGACACGATAAAACATAATGATAATCTTGAATAAAGTAAGGCGTCAAATGAAATAATAAATTTATTCTAGAAATCAAGTAAAGTAAAATAATATACAATTTGTACAAAACAGAGTATAATATGGGTTCAATTTAGAAATCAATAAAATTGAGCAAAAGTATCATTTTTATACAAAGCAAAACATAATTTAAATGAACAAATTAAATATAGCATTTGTTAAGGAAAAATATGATAACAATTTTAAGTAAGGTAGCATCTAACACGATGATGAGTATAATTTGAGAATCTAATTATAGTGAAAGTGCGATAACCATTTAGAATAATATGGCACCGAGTGTGATAACAAGTTCTATCTTAAGAGGCACATAGAATAAAGCATGTGAATAATTCTTTTATTTGAACCATTATGTTACCAATAGCTCAACAGAATATGATACAGTGACTCCACGCAATTAAATTCACATTAACAATCAATTTACCAAGTTATAAAGGAGGCACAAATTGGCATGTTAAAACAACATAACAAATCGTGTAGAATGCATGACTCACAAAAGAAACCACAATCGTTCCAATACCAAGATAAAATCGAATAACCAAACACAATCAAAATGCGAATGAATTGAAGGAAGAACAGTGACCGTTCAAATCAACAAGTTGTTCCAACATGGAATGTACCATAAAAATCACAATCGAGTACCGCCTCGTATTACATTTCACAATTTCAATCACAATATTTCTTTATATAACTACGTGAGTCTTAAATTTTGTTTTGAAAATCATTTTTTCCCCGAAATAGCTACATGCGTTTTAGCCCACCTTATCTCACCGCGTGGCTTAGAGTAGTTCCCCTACTAGCAACACGCGTATCAAGAGCACCTTATCTCACTGCATGCATATCAAGGCCTAGCCATATACCATCGCAAGCGTATTGATATTATAACACAATCACAACTCGCATCACAAATGCCTATATGCCACAACTTGCCATAAAGTCAAAAACACCAATATTTCCATAAGAAATAGTCCATAACTCAACCACAATGTGTACAAGAATTTCAAAATAACAATTTGAATGAGAATGCTCAACAAGAAAAAGGTATGTCAAAAATTAACAAATTCGCCTCAATGTGATAACGGCTATTACAACTTCAACACCAATAACAGAACAAGATGATATTCCATGAAAAAACAACTTCAATTAAAAAGTGATTTAACAGATCACCAGATAATAAGGAAGGTAATAACTTCAACGAAAGCATATAAGAGCAAAGTAACAAGTACGAGATAGAACAAGTGCTAACAACGTCAAATAGAGCATGTAAGAGTAGATTAACAATGAGAGATATAACATGTTATGAAAATTCAAGTCATGGAAAGAGTCTAGATAATCTAAACCGGCCAAACACCACATATAGCTCGTGTACCCACTCATCACCTTGCATACACGGCTTTCACATAACACAAATAGCATAGTCAACTCAAATCCTAAGGGGTAGTTCCTCCCTTTCCCTCACAAAGTTAGGCAAGATACTTACCTCAAGCAAGCTCAATTGTTACACTAGAAGCTCCATCCTGCTAAAATTATCCTTTGAACGGCTCGAAACTAGCCAAAAGCAACTCAAAATCACCAAATAATGCCATAGGATGCAAACCCAATTGATAAAGGTCCAATCATTACACATTTACCCAAAGTCAACGAAAAAGTCAAACCTGGGACCGCACCTCAGAACCTGAAAAACTCACAGAATCAGATAGCCCATTCAATTACGAGTCCAACCATACTAATTTCACTCAATTTGGACTCCGAATCAGTCTTCAATACTTTAAAACATCACTATAGGAAAGTTTAGATAAACACCCCAAATTTCTCTTTTGAAATCATCAATCAAATGCTAAAAACAAAGATGGAATCACAGAATATAATCAAAATGGAGTATAAAACACTTACCTCATGGAAGAAATTTGGAGAACATCCTTGAATCCTCCCAATCCCAAACTTTCAAGATGGAAAAAACTCCAACAACATTAATAGCCAAAAATGCCCAGCTGTTCTACCTTGTTTCTTATTCTAAATGATTCTGAAACTCAATTTTGATTCCTCCAATTGATTTTTCATGAAATTACAGTGAAGTTAGGATTTTGAATCACTCTATTTGACCTTATAATGAAGGAGATATGTTTGTTTCAATATAGTACTTTCATCATTAATCTGAAAAATCTTGCAATCCAATTCTTAGTAAAATGACCATAAATACCCCATAAATTGTCGAAATTTGATGATGTCAGTTGATATGGTTCCAAAATTATGATACAGATATAATCGTTTAGTCGAAACATGAATCAAAGGCTGTTTCCTCAATATGGTAACCTTTATGCTCAAATCAACGTCGAAATCGAAAACAATGACCATACAACCCAAACTAATCCAAAATTCATCGAAATTTAACCAAACTTTATGGACAAATCCAAAACTATCGTACAAACTTATTGTTATAATTAAAACCCGATTCCGAGTCCATTTACCCAAAAGTCAAAACTTTATCAACTGTTCCAACTTAAAGCTTTTAAAACGAGAATCATTCTTCCAAATCAAACCCGAGCCGCTCAAAAATCAAAATCAACCATATACGCAAGTTATAATACATAATATGAAGATACTCAAAGTCTCAAACCACCGAATGTAATTCTAAAGCTCCAAAACAGTCGGTCGGGTTGTTACATTCTCCCCTACTTAAACATACGTTCATCCTCAAATATGCCAAGAGTCGTTCCAAAGACCTCAAATCGCCATATACTCTCACCATGCACATAAACACGGGTGATCCCACATTAACCCAATCCATATAAGCCCGACAATACCACCTAACAGAGGATCCTTACTTAAACCTTAGTCCATAAACCTTAAAGCCGAAATCCCTAACCTCCGAAACTCATTATATGACTCGATTCTTGCATCTATGTACCGTATTACTCTGAAAAATCTGTATAAATCCATAACCATATATCAAAATATAATCACATGACATACCATATAACTCAAATACTCATAGCAATAACTTCGGACCGTAATAGCTGCTCAACAACAACTCGACACCGGTAACAAACCTCATATCAACTAAAACCTTGTTCTGAACCTTCATACCTTGCTAGTGTTGAAAGAAATATACATAAACTCATAACCACCCAGCAGATCAACAAGTGTTGGAGCTTTCTTGCACGATAAGAACCATAGCTAAAACCTAAGCCGACCAGTGACACAATTCTTGCAAACATACCTTAATCAAATCTGATGGCACTCATTTTAGGCCCAATCAAGTACAAGTTACTCGATGATTTGTCACACAAACCTTACTTAGAGCCACATACCATGCAATCCGTGTACCAACAAACAATAACTCGGATATACCTAACGATGAAAGAGAATGGAAATGAAGGAACCGTCCTGCCACCTGAACAGATTACACCATGAAGCATAATGCAATCAATCCACCACACAAGGGGAAACATAACACACAAAATAAGCACAAAGGAACATATTGTCGATGCCACCTTTTTCTCGCAAAATCGAGTTTGTGACATTTGGACGGACAACTCTTTTCCTTTTGGGAATTGGGTTTGCAATTTTGAAGAGTCGCCACCTAATGACTAAGTGCATTAGGACACTAAAATAAATTTGATTTAGAAAACCAGAGATTGGGTAAGGGCTTGAAATTATCTCGAGTGGAAGGTGTTAAGCATCCCTAAAGATCTACTAGTGTGGTTCCCGACCATGCTACGATTGTGACTTTAAGTACAAACAACAAGTAAACAAGCAAGAATTGTAAATACTAGGTAGCTTTCACATAAGGGTTGCAAATAAAAGAAGTACATAAGGTTTAAAGAGTGCTGAAATTCAGAAGAAGGTAGTTTTACGATTAAGAAAAGATACACAAGTAAAAGGGAAGAGGTCAAATAATTGATGCAAGTTAATTAAAGTAGAAGAGGTCAAAGAAACTGAAAATTGAATAGTTTTAAAATTCTGAGAATATAGACAAGTAAAGGGAAGGGGGGGGGGTCCTAGGTTTATAAATAATATGGATCACCACACACAACACCCGGTAACCGTTTATATACGAGATGTTATTGCGTGGTCATCATATCCATATCTACCCTTCCCACCCCATTATGATATGAAACGCGGAATAGTCTCATTACTTATCGCATGCTATTACTCGTCCCAATCTTATCAGTCCCGGAGGCATTTGGGACTACTGGTCCTAAAGGGAAGGGAGATTTGGCTTTTCATAGTTTTAACAAGATAAAATTCTAGGGCGACAATCAAAACATATAAGGAAGGTACGGGAGAACACATAACATTTTAAAGGGCTCAAACATGCCTCCTCACTTAAGAGCAGATTATTTAGCACGACTAACAAATAATAGTTATGGTCTGAATTAAATTTAAAGCGTTAGAGCAGGCTGATTTATCACATATTTCTTAGATGAGAAGTCTAAATTAGGCCTACCCCTGGTTGTAATTATCTAAGACCGATGCAGTTAATCAATTACCTAATGGTTTGCCTAGGTGACACCTATAGGCATGATATCTAATAATGTGGAAGTATACTGATTTAAAGAAGGCTTGCCGATTTTAGAAAAAAACATAAAGTTCTGCAGATGTTGAGTATCAAAACTGTTGATTTTAGACTTGATTCAGGTTCAGTTGATCGCCCTTATAAACATGCTTTCTAAGCGTGACTATTTTTAAAACATTTACAGAAGTGCGAGGGTCCTATAGGCATGGTATCTATAATGCAATTTTGTTATTTTAAACCTACAAACCATTTGCCTAGTGATAGATGATATGCAGAAGTGTAAAAAAACCCTATAGTCATGATCTCTATGTGCAGAAGTGCAAAAAAAACCTTATAGTCATGATCTCTATATGCAGAAGTGCAGAAAAACCTTATAGTCACGATCTCTATATGCAGAAGTGTAGAATAACCTTATAATCATGATCTCTATATGCAAAAGTGCAGGAAAACTTATAGACGGGATTTCTATATGATGTGTAGAAGTGCAGAATCCTACAGGCAAGATTTCTATATGATATGCAGAAGCGAAAACTGGGTTGTGATTGCAGGAATAAATACCTAAGATCATGGTGTCTACCCGTATGCATACATGAATGACCCTCCCCTTTTACTAAAACCCATAAGTTATTACAAATTATTACATACCAGAATGAATCAAGACAAGTAAAATTACATAAAAAATTAAACTACAACCAATGAGCCTAATTCAGACTCAAGGTCTAAAATATGAGATGAACCAATTTCAAAGATCAAATTTCCAAAGCCTTTCTCTTATTTGGGATGTGTCAAAGTTCCCTAAGAGTATCAAGTGGACTCCGGGCAGTGCTTACACCCAAATACATTGCATAATTAGATTATAGTGCAGTGTGGAAGGACCAACCCTCCAATGTCCAAGTTCAGAGGGAACTCAAGGTCCCAAGGCAAGGCTCATAGGATAGGGGTAGAACTTAGAGTCTAAGATTGAGTGCAAGTACATAGATGGGGAGTTAGGGAAGGTCATGGAAGGCTGGTAGTCATGCCCAACAATTAGGAATGTTGGAACACCTCTGCCCTGCCTGTTAGCCACATTTTTGGAGTTATGATCCATTGAGGATCAGGTTCAGACCTAAGCAGCAATTTGGATACTGCCAGGCCATGAACCTTAACTCAAACACATACAAGGGAGTAGGGGTATGGGAAATTCACAACAAACAGCAAATGCAAAGAGAGAGTAG
This sequence comes from Nicotiana glauca, assembly GCA_026770625.1. Lineage (NCBI taxonomy): Eukaryota > Viridiplantae > Streptophyta > Magnoliopsida > Solanales > Solanaceae > Nicotiana > Nicotiana glauca. Next base: position 15,522 of record MDKF010271524.1, on the reverse strand, counting down.
CATATTCAATACAGAACATGAACAACAAAGTAAACAAGAGTGTAGCTACAGTAACGTAATCACATATGGATGATGCTGGAATCAAAATTAGGACATACTAGTTTCAAGGAAATAAATAAGTGAAAGCAGAATTCTTTTAAGCCAAATTACAAGCAAACAGTATTAAAGATGTCAGAAGAGAGTAGAGAATTGAAAGTGTATTGTAATTGAGAGTGTGTGTAAAAGTATGCAATTCGAAGTCTCTTAAAGAGTATTCAATTGTCCCTAAGTGCAGAAGGGTAGTCCCCTTTTGTAGTGCAGAAGACAAGTAAGAAAAGGTAAGAAAATAGATTTGCAATCAATCACATAAAATCTCCCTTTAGTTAAGGGATTCTGATTTCAAACGGGTAGAAGACATTTAAGGGAAGAATTTGATTAAAACTTTTCCAAAGTAGCACAAGAAGGGTAAATACACATGAGTGATTTAAGGCAAAAGTTCAGTGGTACACGGTTTATGAAAAATAAGAAAAAGGAATCAATCAAACAGCCAGTGAAACAAAATTGCGGGCTTTGTTCGGATGAACCAAGTCAGGAAGAGGTAAAGAGGGTTCACTTAAAGAAAATTCAGTGGCAATCAGTCAAAACTTATTTAAAGGAATTGGAAATCAATCAATATTTATCAAAACCTTTTTGAAGGAAGAATTTCTCATATATAAAGAACACAAATATCAAACAAAAGGAGTTGTTATGCTAATTAGAAAAGACAGGCATGGAAAAGTTTAGAGTCATAAGCAAAAAGTTTCAAATCCAGTTCATATACTTAGAATGATTCTGATAGTCTGGGGTTCTAAAGTAGAACCCTAACTCGAACATAAAATCAAAATTGCCCAAAGAAACCCCCCAAATCCTAGGGTTTCAAATCGAATCAGACATAGAGATGACAAGGCAAGCCACTGATGAAGGCGCAGAGGTCTGTTTCAGAGCCTCATGAGAAACAAACAGATGTGACAGCAAGTGTGAAGCAACAACGAAAGAAAGTTGATTTAAAGCATGACGAACATGTTTTAAGAAAACTTGGAATTTAAGCGAGTTCAGAAGAAAAGAGAGGTGATGTAAACTTAAGAAGCAATAGATGATACATGTTAGCAAAAATCGAACAAAGTCCAATAAAGCAAACAAAATTAAAGAACTCAGCAAAAAACACATATAATAGAGTAATATCAGAAAGCATAGCAAAGAACATGTAGGAAAACATAGCAAAGATTAACATGCGAGCCTAGTCTAGAGGCACCGTAGAATACAAAGCATAGGAGTATCATGTACAATAGGAAAAGAAAAGCAGAAGAACAACACACGCGTAGTAAAAAAAACATGCGAGCATGATATAGGCAAACACACATAAAGAAAAGAGAAGGAAGAATCAGAAATATGTTTTGAAAACCTTTCAGAAACCTAAATCTAAGACAAATGATTTTGAAAGGAAAATTTAGGGAAAACACTTTAAAAGTTCAGTAGAACACAAACATATCGTAGATCTAAGAAAATAACTAAGGAAAACCTCGAATAGCTTAGGGTTTCGGAGAAACCCTAAAAATGAGAAAGCTTGGAAGAAAACTCCGTTCCTGAGTCGAAGAGGCCAGGAAAGGCTCATAATGCTTGAATATGCCAGAGCAAAGGCCAGAGAGGCCATGGAACCAAAGATCTGAGAAGATATGAAAGAGAACCATCGATGTTAGACTTCAAAACCTCGAACACCTAAGGTTTAATGGTGGAGAGGGGTGAGTACAGATCATCCATGGCCTGAGAAGCCATGGATTCCGGTGAAAGCACGGTGGAAAAGGGTCGGAGACGGTTAGGGTTCCGAAGAACCTTCGAGAGAGTTTGAGAGTGGAGAGTATTCAAAGGTGGCGGACCAAACAAAATGGGATTAGGTTAGGTTAGGGGAATTAAAATGGTACGGGAAGATCCTAGCTGTTGATTAAAACGATCAATGACTCGGATTAAGAGAAGGGTCCAGGCGGGTTTTTAATTGGGTCAGGGGCCGGGTTAGAAAATAAAATTGGGCCGGTCCAATTGGGGGTTAGGATTGGGTCAATTAGGGAGGTCAATTGGGCTATAATTGAAATACATTGGGGCTACATATTAAATAGCTAGTTTTGTCCCTTTTATTTTATAAAAATAGTAAAAGTGATTCTGAAATTAAATTGAAAATACTGGGTAATCTAGTAATATATAAATATTAATTAAAAATACTAGAACCAATTTTTATAATTAACATGCTATTAAACTTAAAATAGGCTAGAATTGCAATTACAAGCAATTTAGCTTTTAAAATACCAAATAAATTTATAAAAAATATACAAAAATTACCTTAACTATATTTTGGTATAAAAGTGGAATAAAATAAATTATTCACCAAAATTAATAATTTTTTGGGAATAATTACTGGTTTTTATACTGCTAAAATGGGCAAGAAACTAATTTTAAAAACCTGTAAAAATTTAGGAAAAATACCAAAATACTTGGGCATGCTTATATATGCATATACATGTTATTTTAAAAATATTTTGTATATATGAAAATACATAGGGATAAATTGGGTATCAACACATATCCTAGCATAATGTCGCTGTGATGCATGATCCAATCCGACACAGGCCCACCTAGAATTCGTCGAGCCATAATACTAAAAATCAACAACCATAAGCATACCAACATTAAATACACAAAGCGCGTGATATACCTATAGAGATATGGATATCACTATATGTTTGCTATAAATTTGTGCAAAAAAATAAAACTACAATCACAAATAACTATAAAAAAAAGGATTTTATTAATAAATATTATACGTTACAACTATGTTTATCCCTTGATTCTTTCCTTCAATTTGTTATCCATAATTCAAGAGCCTTAGCGGCGTATTTCTTGAACGTAGAATGATATGCATCTCCTTGATGTATTTGATGATAAAGAAACATATATAAGCACTCTGTTTGGATCTTGAATATTGCTAGAAATTTGAGCAAGAAATATTTGACATGTCTTTGATCTCTTGATGAATATTCCAAGAGTTTTATGGAATTTAGGAGAGCGTATATTTGATCTGTTTGTGCATATTCTGAGAGTTTATGAAACTATTGAGATAGTCTTTGAAGGGCATATATAGCCTTATTTATAGGCATGCATTAGGGTTTGAGTGGAGTAGCCACCAAGTAACCCTAATAAACTCCTAATATTTCAAGAGTAGTCTTGATTTAGGATTTATTTTGATATGTTAAAATTTCAGTGTCTACAAATGCCCTATATTTCAAGGTTTGTCAAGGTGTAGGCTTGCTGAAACTTGAAGTACCCGACCATCACAACAGATAATCTTGAAACTTGTAGTTTTTGATTTGTAGGAGGAAGAGATGAATGGCAGAATTGGTCCCACTAGGCATGCCAATTTGTCTGCAAAAAATTTATGTACAAAAATAAAACTGCAATTACAAATAACAATAAAGAAAAAAGGATTTTATTAACAAAACATTGCATGTTACAACTCCATTTATCCCTTGATTCTTCCCTCCAATTTGTTATCCATAATTCGAGGGCCTTAGCAGCATATTTCTCGAACGTAGAATGATATGTATCTCCTTGATATATTTAATGATCAAGAAACATATAGCAACACTCTATTTGGATCTTGAATGTTGCTAAAATTTGAGCAACATATTTGATGTGTTTTTGATCTCTTAATGAATATTCCATGAGTTTTATGGAATTTCAAAGACCGTATATTTGTTCTCTTTGCGCATATTTCGAGTGTTTATAGAACTACTGATATCGTCTTTTAAGGACATATATAGCCTTATTTATAGGCGTGCATTAAGGTTTGGGTGGAGTAGCCACCAAGTAACCCTAATAGACTCCTAATATTTCAAGAATCGTCTTGAATTTAGGATTTATCTTGATATGTTAAAATTTTAGTATCTACACTATGTACCAAGAACAGGAATATCATAACCAAGGAATAATCAATCACTCAACACCCCATGAGCAATCCCGCTTGAATTTCTCTACAAATCCAAAACATAACTGTATCGGTGTGTAGATAACCAACATATCACAACCCATCGTAGCATAGGAGAGTAACCCATGAGACATATCAGAACACGAATATGATCTACCATAACCTATAACATATCCCTCCACATAACTGTGCTCAGTAGATAAATCTGACCTGATTTAGAACACACGTCTTTATTAGACCTATTAGTAGCCTCAAAATCAATTTTGATCCTTCTGAAGTAGGTCGATATCCTTAGAAAAGCCCACAATAACGTATCTATAGTACATACGATCAGTTGCCAACCTTTTAACATACCTTCACCATTCACAATCATGGAATAATCTACCTCGAGAACCTTCTTAATCTTCTAATCCCTAGAATACTAGAATCTTCATATCCGATCATAAATACACTACTCAAATAACTGACACATTCCTCACATATGGTCCACCCACGAGAAGCACTTCTATCATTCTTTTGTGACACAAAACAAAATCTGGACGTTAGTAGTCGATCAACCAGGCAATTACTGTAATACTAGTTAGACATTCGCAAGTCGAAACACCGCGCCTTCTGGAGTGAGAACCCTTCTTTGGTGGTATTAAATAATGCTAGCCTTCTTCTAAACATCTGAAATTTTCCATGTTGTCTAAAGCTCGTGTCCCCATCCAGCAAAAAATTATAACATGCAACATGTTCCTTATGCCGGTAGCAGACATCTAACTCAAGTTGTGGTCAACTCTATCAAGAACTCTTGGAGGCTAACCTGCACATTACCAAGCCATCAGAACTGAACTTCCCCAACTCAACCAAGTCACGCAAGGCATCAAAACCAAGAGTATTACCACATATCGTTGGTGAAGCATTACCATACCAAAAGACCTGTTACCTTTTTTGCTATGTTGACCCAACACAACTGAGCTGACCCATTTCTTCTAATCCTCCTCAACTTATCTTCAGGTCTACACTCTCGCTTATTGGTACACAATGATCATAAGTCAATGATCACTGCAAAAGACCCTAGCATGAACCACATCATCCGAGAACCCAGAAACGACTATATCTCCTCTAGAGCGCCCAACTATGCTGCAACCTAGATACCCACTCTGAAGAGACCTTCTGTAAATATGAAGATGTTTCTCTAACTTCTCTAATACTGGAATGCAGATTTAATAATGATACATATATACCGCAAGTTCTAGCACCATCTCATGAATATATTAGATCTTAGTCATGTACAATTTTGGGAAACCCCTCAACACTTCATATATACCTCATACCCAAGAGTTATATGACACTTGCCGATGTAATCTGATCATTAATAGTATACTCCCCATTTGGTACGGAGTCATAGGGCACAAAATCCGATGATACACATTACCAACCTTCATAACCTTATGCAATACCCAATTAGATACGTGAACCCGTTACATCCCACACTTGAACAACTGAAGATCTACCAACACATTTGCATCCTTAGTCTGGACAATACCTCGAGACAACGATCAAGCATTTACACGCCCCTCATAGCCCATTCGTAGTATTACAAACCGTTGGATCATAACTGACACTAAGCGCGCAACATCATATATGAGTGGATGTAAAGGAATATAAGATATATGCTTCAAGTTGAATCAATGTCATACGATAAGGAATAAAATGATTGGTTCCTAATAGTTTTGTAGCCTCTCAAGGATAAGTACAAACATCTCCGTACCGATCTACAAGACTCTACTAAACTTGCTTATGACTCGTACCACCCATGAATCTATAGCTCTAATACCAACTTGTCACGACCCCAATTTCCCGCCTTAGGATCTCGTGATGGCACCTAGTCTCTAAGACTAGGTACGGCTAACACATGTTAATTGAATAAAATAATCAAACTTTTTAATCATCTATCAAAAACCATTAAATGACAAACATAGCCGCAATCGACCAATAGTTGTACATTTCTCAAAACCGGTAGTACAGAGTTATAAGCACTACAAAAAGACACTAGAAATTCTAAACACCATATTATTTTGAATTACAATTTAATAGTAGCATAATTAAGGAGGACGATGTCTATATACAACAACTAGTTCGGGTTCATACAGGGTCGTTCTACAACGAAATCTATACACCTTATTAGTAGGTTGGTAGAACAATACAGGGACAGGAAGAAGGATCTGCACATGGTGTTTATTGATATAGATAAAATGTACGACAAGGTTCCTAGAGAAGTTCTCTGGAAATGCTTGGAGGCAAAAGGCGTGCCTGTTGCCTACATTTAGGTAATTAAAGACAGGTTTAAGGGGGCTAAAACTTGGATTAGGATAGTAGGAGGTAACTCTGAGCATTTTTTGGCTGTTATGGGTTTACACCAAGGTTTTACGCTTATCCCCTTCTTATTTGCCTTGGTGATGGACGCGTTAACACATCATATTCAAGGGAAGTTGCCATGGTGTATGTTATTCGCCGATGATATTGTTTTGATTGATGAGTCACGAACCAGTGTTAACGAGAGGTTGGAGGTCTTGTGGCATGCTCTTGAGTCTAAGGGTTTCAAGTTGAGCAGGATGAAAATGGAATACCTAGAGTGTAAGTTCAGCGTTGAGCCGAGAGAAGTTGGCGTGGAAGTGAGGCTTGAATAACAGGTCATCTCGAGTAGGGGCAATTTCAAGTACCTTGGGTATGTTATCTAGGGGTAGGGGAGATCTATGAAGATGTTACACACCTATTAGAGTAGGGTGGATGAAGTGGATGTTAGCATCTGGAGTCTTGTGTGAAAAGAGAGTGCCATCGACACTCAAAGGTAAGTTTTACAAAGCTGTGGTTAGACCGGTCATAATGTACGAGGCTGAGTGTTGGCCTATTAAGAACTCACATATCCAGAAGATAAAAGTAACAAAAATGAGGATGTTGAGGTAGATGTGCGGGCAAAATAGGATAGATAAGATTAGGAATGAAGATATTCGGGAGAAGGTGAGCGTGGCTCCCATTGATGACAGGATGCGGGAAGCAAGACTCAGATGATTCGGACATGTACAAAGGAGAAGCCTAGATGCTCCAGTAAGGAGGTATGAGCGGCTGGTTTTGGAGGGCACAAGAAGAGTTAACTGATGGCTTAAGAAGTATTGGGGAGAGGTGATTAGGAAGGACATGTCGAAGCTTCCTAAATTCAGAGGACATGGCCCATGATAGGAAGTTGTGGAGGTCGATTATTAGGCTTGTAGGTTGGGAGATAGTTGAGTCTTTCCTTACTTCGTACCTTTGTAAGGCTAGTCTGGTAGGGTTTTTGTCGAAGTCAGCTAGTGGTAATGTTGTACCTTAATACTCTTTCATTTTTCATAGTGTTGGGTTTATGTAATGTCTATCGCTTTTGCTTTGCATCTACTTTCTCATTTTCATGATGTTATTCTTCCTATGTTTTCTGTTGGTGGAACTGATATTGTCTCTTTTCATGTTTTTGGGCTGAGGGTCTTTCAGAAACAACATCTCTACTCCCTCGGGATAGGGGTAAGGTCTACATACACACTACCCTCCCCTGACCCAGTAGTGGGATTCTACTGGGTTGTTGTTGTTGTTGTTGTTGTTGTTATTGTATAATGAAGTGAGATGGTGACTCCGAGGCCTATGAATGTCAAGCAGGTATACCATAAAGTCTCCCACTGCGCATACACCAACTTCAACAACACAATTAGAATACCTAGATCTGCACAAAAATGTGCAGAAGCATATCATAAGTACATCACAATGATAATCGGTAAGTATCAAGCCTAACCTCGGTAGGTAGTGAGGAGACCAAGTCAAGAAACCTACTAGACATAGAAACTTGTCCAAGATATACATAAGCTAACAATGAAAAGAACATCAGTGTAATACGAACAACAAAAAAATTATTAAACAACCAACAATGAAGTAATAGAAACATAAATGACAGCAAGTAGTGAACGAGTAATGAAGAAACAACATAATCAGAACACCGATAAGATGTGAATGAACTCAAATATAAAAAACGGATGAATACTTAAATAATCAAATTGCTCCCAACGTGTGGACTTACAACAAGAATTACCCAAGGCACTACACCTCACAAATCACAAGCCATGGACCACACTTTCCAAATCTTACACATATGGAACCTCGTATCCACAATAACAATCACCTACGCACGGCATGGCCCACTATCGCACCTCTTTTTTTACACACCTATCCCGAAGGATAAATGTATAGGGGAGTTTTTCCATTTAAAGTGACATTATTCGAAATGAGATTATTTATTTATTCAGAGTCACCACTTGGGATAGGTTTGGCTTTTGGTGTCCCAAGTCACCGGTTTATCTTGAATCCCAAATCGAGGAAAATTTTGACTTCTCGAATGGAGTCTACGAACCAGAAATTCTGAATAAGGAATTCTGTTGACCTGAGGGAAGGTGTTAGGGACCCCCAGATCTCTTGGTTCTAGCACGGTCATTTAAATTATTATAAATGGCTAAAAATCTAATTTTATACATGCTCCAATCTATAGCGGAATTTTATAATTATTTACCACTTTTTAATTATTTTTTACGAAAGGGAACGTCGTTTAAAAACGTATTTTCGGATCACGTCACATGAAATGCACCCGGATCCTCGACACATTCTTATTCAATATTTTTGGATTTGGATTTGGGTTGCATGAAATGCACACCCGTATTTAGGAAGGTAAGATTATAAAAAACGCGCCTAAAGTGACTAAAGTATTTTTAACTTTGTGGGAGGCCGTGAAATTCGCTAAACGGCACGCCCCAAGTTCTAAGTATTTTTATATAGACAATTAATGAGGGCCCCACAATTTATGGGTTTGTTTGGCGAGGCCCATCTCATTTTTTGTTAAAGGCCAACCTAAAGCAACCACGATTTTTCTATTATTATTTGTTTCTACAAGAACTAATCAATTCACATTTATAAATTCAAACCTCGAATTCAAGTCCGAATTCAAACAAAAGGGAGGGCCCTTTTAATTTGAACCCGCCACCTAATTCGAAATCCAAATTTATATTTGCAAATTAATCCCCTATTCCTAGCATAATTTTTAAAAGAGCCTTTTTGACTTCTAGCAATTTTTGGGCCTTGAGAGGTTGGCCCAGGTCTATGGCCATAATAGTTCGCGAAGGGGACCTGTATTGGGCTTCGGGGAATTAGCCCAAGACCTAGTCATATATGAGGCCGATTTTTAGCATTTACCAAGTTTGGGCCTCTTAATAGCTCAATTCAACTTGTGTTCAATTTAAAGAAAATTTCAACCTTATAAATTTTAACAGAGAAAATTTTGTGCAGAAAAGGTGACTACTTTTGAAAGTACTTGAATATGCTGAACATGCTGAAATATAATGTTAAAATCAGAACTAGTTTAATGCTGATCCTGCTAAAATTGAACATGTTAAAGCCAATACTATTGAATAAGCAATATGTAACTCGAATTATGAGTTATTCCAGTTTGATGTCCAGTCCCAAATTACTTTCTAATGTTGAACACTTAAACTAAACAAACGAGCTACATTAACTATAGCATATAATTAACAGTCCACAATCCATAGTTTAAATTTCACAGTACACAGTCAAATTAAAACAATCCTAGTTATACAGCCTGACATCCATTGCACGCAATGCCAACACATGTTATCTAGATGGATACAAACTGCTAATTAACAAACAACTAATTAACTACAGACTAGAACATCAGAAAATCATCTTCAGCACATAGATCTGATGAATAGCTCTATTCCAACTTCAATTCATAATTACATCAAAGTGAGTTCATAATTGTGTACCTGGGAATCAAAATTCAACAGGAAGAAGAAGAAGTTAGCACAGCAGCAACATGCAACACAATTTTAACCCAGAAATAGCTCAGTGATCCAGAACTGATTTAAAACCAAACGAGACTCGTACGGTAGACCAAACACAACACCAAATTGACCAAAATGAAACCAGAAATTAGTGCTTCCAATCAGTTAAACCACAACTAATTCAACTTGTACTCAAATAAGTTCGAAAGTGAACTTAAATTGCTTCTTATACTTCCCTGGAACAATACTCAACCAAAACCAACCCAAACGAATCAAAATATACTTGACCAAACTACCAAATACTCTTAAATGTTGCTAAAACTCGAGTTTAGAACAAATTTTGGAGAAATGCAAAGAGAAAATTGGAAAATGATCTAAATAAGCAATAAAACAGTAACTCTTTTTTTTTGATTTTCTATTTTTGATGTTTTTGGATTTTAAGTATTTGAATTTCAGGGCAGATGGTATTAGGGTTGCCTTTTATAGACAACAAATGAGGTAGAATGTTCTAGAGGGCCCTCCCATTTTTTCCTCTCTTTTAATTGCAGATTTCACCTATTAAACCTTCAATTTCTGACTTGTTTCTCAAGTTACTGCCCTAAGTTTGCTAAAATCTACACTAAAATACTATTCTAGAAGACCCTAGGGTGTTCTTTTAACTATACAATACCTATACTACCCTTATCTTAGTTTTAGAATTGCCAAGCTTTAACAAACTAACCATTTTGGGTGCCCAAAATACCCCTGGAGACCCCCCGAAATTACTAAACCAAACCATCCCTTTACTTGAGTTAAAACTAACTATAGTTAATCCCAGTGACTAAATTAGCTATAACCAATCAACAAGCCTAATTAATCTGCAAATGAATGCTGAAGATCAATTAAACTAAGCTTAAACTAACAGAAGCATAAACTCAATTAAACAAGAATCAAACAGTTTCAAAGCAAGTTGGGAACAATTTTTAACTAAAAATTTAAAAGAAAAAACCCATTTACTAGAAAGATATTCAACTAGAATTAATCAAACTGAGCTAATAGAAATTAAACTAACACCTAACGATTAGACTAACAGCTGACCAACTAAAGCTAAAATAGGACGAAAAATTAAACAGAGCTGAAAAAATATAAATTAAACTAAGAGCTAACCTAGACACTTGTTATCTATCATTATATCCAAACCTTTAACTAATCAATGAACTGACAAAATTACATCGAAAACAAACTACCAATTAAAAACTTCAAAAAAATACTTAATTAACATATAAAACATAAATCAAATTGGATCAAAACTAGAACGAGAAGAAGACTCACTGACGTTGGCTTTAATGTATTAACCTAAAATTGACACGAGATGACTTGTCTTGGAGTTGCTTGACCAATACTAGTGTTTAACCGTGTGTTTTCCATGAGAAAATACACGGCTAAACCTTGTAATGGTCAAGTCATCCACAAAAAATTCGACTCTCGAAATTAGGGTTTTAGGGCGGCCTTCAATCCAAAATTTGAAAACTTCCAGGATGATTCGTGGGTCGAGGGTTACGGATTCATAAAGAGGGGAGTGAGGAGAGCACACAGTGTTAATTTGGTGAGATTTGGTACACTCAGGGTTTTCACCGGAATTTCGATCCAATATTTGAAAAGATTGGCTAGGAATTGAGGGACGGTATTTGGGGATTTGGAAAGAGAAGGGAAAGGGAGCTTGTGGTAAAATTTTGGGCGTATTTGGAGCATCGCCGCCGCCGGCGGACGGCGGAGATGCGGTGGGGGCACGGCGGAGGGCTGCCGGCGTTACAGGGAGGGGTGTATGAGGATGGAAGGCTGTGTCTAGGGTTTGTATTAGTGTATTTTGGACATTTTTATTTAAATGGGAGGATCAATGGGGGCCGTTGGATGATGGAGATGAGCGGCCCAGATCAAACGATGCCAAACGGCGTCGTTTCATTTTACTGAGGGACAAGCCAAATTTTTTTGGACTGGGCTTGGTATTGATCCGATTTAGGGTATTTGGGCTGGGAAAACTGGTCACAAGTGGCCCAAATTTAAAGCCTTCTTCTTTTAATACACTTTCCTTTGTTTCTCTTTTTCAATTATTATATATATATTTTTTATTATTTTGCTTATTATTATTTTTGGATTTCTGGTTTTATTATGTAAAAATAAAAGATCCAAAGTAAATCTAAAATTATATATATTAATTAATTTCCAAAGATTAACTAATTCCTAAAAATGTAAAGTGTAGAATTTAAAATTGGTAAAAGGACTATTTTTGTTATTTATCTCTTATTTTAGTAATATTAATTGATTAAAAATATAAAACAAATTCTAAATGCAAATATACTATTTTTGTACCTTTTTTTTAATGAATTATAGCAACTAAAAAATGCACACAAAATGCAAACAAGATATAAAATCATGCAATTAATTCCTAACAATTCAAATAATAAAAGAAAAATTCTAATTCTAACGAATTTATAGGAGTAAATTAAGCATGGCAAGAATCACGTGCTCACAACTGTCCCTCTTTGCTTGAAGACACGAAGGGTTTTCGAGCAAAGATAAATGAGCACCATGAAGGATTTTTGCCCGCTCAGCACTCCATGAGAAGCATCTTGAAAACCGTCTAACCGAACCCTGCTTCAGAGGTTGCCTACATATCCTTGGCTATAAAGGAATTAGGTCAGTGTAGTTCTGGGAGGGTCGGTAGCTGGGACTACCAGGAGCTGTGATTTCACTGCTGTTGCTGCTGCTACTGCTTGCTGACCTCCTTATTACACCAAAAGGGAAAATCAAAGCTAAACTAGCTATGCCTATCCACTATGAGTTACAAGATTCCTATCTATAATTCTCTTGAAACTTGATCTTGAGTTTTAGCTGGTTTTGCCGTGGACTCCGATCTGAATCTTGATGCTCGTAAGTTGTAGGTGTTTTCTTCTTCATGCAGCATTGGGTCAAAACAGGATCAGCGGAGCTTGTGACTTCAATCATATTTTGAGCAATCCGCTCCCTTGCTTGCTTCACATTTGAGTGTGTTTCTTTTTGTTCTTTTCTTCTTTTCTTGATTCTGGATTGAGATTTAATCCATTGGTCATCTCACACCTTGTGTCTTGAGGTCGACCTACTTAAGATACCAAAACAAACAAACAAACATAATTTTCTGCCCTAGTTTTCACTAGAAAAATTTAGTGAGTTAGTTGTGACACATATCTAAGCAATCAAATCAGGATTGTGTAGGGAGATCCTCGATTTTTGGCCAGTATTTGGAAAGAAAAAGTTCCACGGTTTTTGGCCGGGAAATCCTCGATTTTTAGCCGGGATTTGGAAAGAAAAAAAAGCTCCATAGTTTTTTGGCCGGGAGATCCTCGGTTTTTTGACCGGGATTTGGAAAGAAAAAAGCTCCACGATTTTTTTGGCCGGGAGATCCTCGGTTTTTTGGCCAGAATTTGGAAAGAAAAAGCTCCACAGTTTTTTGGCCGGGATTTGGAAAGAAAAAGCTCCACGGTTTTTTGGCCGGGAGATCCTCGATTTTTTGGCCGGGAGATCCTCGGTTTTTTAGCCGGGATTTGGAAAGAAAAGGCTCCACGGGTTTTTGGCCGAGAGATCCTCGGGTTTTCGGCCAGTATTTGGAAAGAAAAAGCTCCTCGGTTTTTAGCCGGGATTTGGAATGAAAAATCTCCATGGTTTTTTGGCCGGGAGGTCCTCGGTTTTTGGCCGGGATTTGAAAAAAAAAAAAAGGCTCCACGATTTTTTGGCCATGATTTGGAAAGAAAAAATCTCCACGGTTTTTTGGCCAGGAGATCCTCGATTTTTTGGCCGGGATTTGGAAAGAAAAAAGCTCCACAATTTTTTGGCCGGGAGAACCTTGGTTTTTGGCCGGGACTTGGAAAGAAAAAGCTCCATGGTTTTTTGGCCGGGAGATCCTCGGTTTTTTGTCCGGGATTTGGAAAGAAAAAGGCTCAACGGTTTTTTGGCAGGGATTTGGAAAGAAAAAGCTCCACGATTTTTTGGCCGGGAGATCCTCGGTTTTTGGTCGGGATTTGGAAAGAAAAAGCTCCACGGTTTTTTGGCCGGGAGATCCTCGGTTTTTTGGCAGGGAGATCCTCGGTTTTTTGTCCGGGATTTGGAAAGAAAAAGCTCCACGATTTTTTGGCTGGGAGATCCTCGATTTTTTGGTCGGGATTTTGAAAGAAAAAGCTCCGCGGTTTTTTTGGCCGGGATTTGGAAAGAAAAAGACTTCACGGTTTTTTGGCCGGGATTTGGAAATAAAAAGCTTCACGGTTTTTTGACGGGGATTTGGAAAGAAAAAGCTCTTCGGTTTTTTGGTCGGGAGATCCTCGGTTTGGAAAGAAAAAGCACTATGTTTCTATGATTTGTTTTTCTTTTGGGGTTTTTATTTTCATTTATTTTCTTCTTCTTATTTTTCTCCTTCTTTTCTTTTTCTTTTTATTATTTTATATATATATTTTTTGGAGTTAGAAAAATGCATGAAAGAATTTCGGAAAACTTCTCTTTGTGTCGCTTTCCTGCTGCAAAGCTATTTCAGCGCTTGCGCATTTATTTCTTTTTGGGTTGCGCCTACTTCTTGCACGGTTGCTCTGAATCAGACCTGTTTTCAACAAAGAACAATTTACTAGTTTGAAACGGTGGTTGGTTTTGTGGCCTTGATAATCCCAATTGCTTGATCCCGGCCCCCTTTCCGTTGAGAACTTTGCTGCTTGTTGGCCTTGAGGGTGAATCTCTTTTCAAACCGACGGGGTTCAACTCTCAAAATTTCATTATGACTTGCCCGTGTGGGCTCTAGCCTTTTCACTTTATTCTGCCCTTAGGACCTTTGCCTTTGACTTCCTTTCTTTCAGATGTCTTTATTTTGACAGCATCAATCCATGGTCAATCGAGATTGGACAGACACATCTACTGAAGTTGGGTATCTTCTTTGGCTTTTGCCAGGCGGAGCCCGATAGAACCAATCCTGCCACCTTTCTTTGTAGTGATTCTGGAATCAATGTTAAACCAAAATGGATTCAAAGAAGAAATATACAAAAGACAAGTAGATGAGTTTAAAGAGAAACGTCCCTTTCGGGGGGAAATAAGGACTTATCTGGGGGTGCATGCTGGCTTCAAATGAACATGACATGCTTCTTGGACTGAACGCCTGACCCACACAAACTTTCCAGCTTCTCGTGAACCAATTGATCCGCATTTCAAAACCAGGGAACCTTGCGAGGTGTCACGACCCCAATCCCGATCGTGATGGCACCCAACACAACTGCTAGGCAAACCCGACCAAATTCACTCTCAACCCAAGCATAAAGCTCAAAACCATTTGTTTGAAAATCATTAACAACATTTAAACTAGAAGCATAAATGAAAGATAGAAATAAATCCAAAAATCAACAATACTAAACAACCTCCTAAAGATCTGGGGGTCATGAGTCAAGAGCCTCTACCAGAATAGCATAAATATACTGTAAAACAGCATAGTCTGAAGTATTCGGAAAAGTCAAATAACAGGAAATAGGAGAGAAGTCGGGTCATGCGGACGTCAGGCAGCTACCTCGACAACTCCGTGTAAAAGCCTGAAGAATAGCAATAAGCTCAGATAGATCCTGGAGTACCTGAATCTGCATACAAGGTGCAGGGAGTAAAGTGAGTACTTCCAACTCAGTGGTAATAGACATA
>MU671417.1:3418-64421 GCA_026770625.1 Nicotiana glauca | reverse complement strand
TGTTCTAGACTGTGTACCCGAGCGGACAACTCGAGTCGAGGAGGGGGCTACGTACCGGGGACCCGCGGGATCGTCCGGCTTAGTAACTTGTCCGGCCTCTTTCTTATTTCAAGGTATGACACTAACAGAATAGGGAGTCTCAAACTGTAAGCACATCCCCGGAGGTGAGAAGAGAAGGGTTTCGGCACAGTTTATGTACAGTCCAAATAATATCAAAGCGGTAAACATTTAGCACATCAAGCATAAACATGTAGGAAAATCAGATATAAACAAATACAATAATTATTCCGAGCTCGAATTCTTAAATCCTTGAACCGTAGTTCTGGGTTTGTTTCCCCAGCGGAGTTGCCAGAGCTGTCACACCTCCTTTTTCTTCTTACTACACGCGCGAGGGCATAATAAAAGGAGTTTTTCCATTTAAAGGACAATCGGTACGGGATTTGTTATTACATTTCAGAGTCACCACTTGGGAGATTAATGGTGTCCCAAGTCACCGGTTGAATCCCGAACTGAGGAAATTATGACTCTGTTAACAGTCCGCGAATCAGAAATCCGAGTAAGGAATTCTGTTAACCCGGGAGAAGGTGTTAGGCATTCCCGGATTCCGTGGTTTTAGCACGGTCGCTTAACTGTTGTATTTGATTTTATCTGATTTTAAAACATGTTCTAACCTATGTGCCTTTTATTAATAGCCCACTTCTATTATATATTTATTTTTAATAAGAATTACAACATCGTGAAAATGTATCTCGAACCACGTCGCACCAGTGCACCCATGACTTTCGACACATTTCGACTTCGTTGAGATTTAGATTTGGGTCACATAAATGTGCACTCGTATTTAAGAAGGTAATATTATTAAACTAACGCGCCTAAAGCTACTACGCACTTTCAAGTTTGCGAGGGCCATGGAAATTGCTAAATGGCACGCCTCGAATTCTAAGGTTGAGTTAAAGCCAATTAAAACGAGGGCCACGCAATTGTCATTTTATTTGGGACGGCGCACCTCAAATCTAATTTATAAGGACATTACTAGTTAATTAAAGGACGTAAGTTAACTCCTACTTATATTAGGTCAGACCTAAACTAAGAATTCAATAAAACGTTAAACTAGTGATGGACCAACCCTATTATATTGTGAAATGGCTGGATCAGTTCGAATCTCAATGTTTGGCTGCACATTTCAGTAGGCTCAACAACAACAACAACTGGGCTCTACCTGAAGCCCAACTCAGCAGCCTGACTGCAAGAGGAATAGGTAATGTGAATTTGTGAAACAGGAAAAGATGTGAATCAAGAAAGAAAAAGCACATAGTGTGGAAATATGCAGATAGTGCATAACCATTAGAGCACTAGCCAAAAATAAAATGAGAGGCGCTGCTTTGACTATAAGAAAGGAACACAATTTAACTAAACAACCGGCTATGGATTACAACCGCTCAATATCAAAAGAAATGAATTCATCTACATTATTATCTTATACCAACGTGAGAAACATGACGATTTAGAGCAGATTATATGCGGAAGCTTAGGGAGAAAGAAAAAATGTTAATTACACGAAGAAAGACAATAAATAACTAATCATACAACTACCAAATATAATCATAAACTAAAACGTAGCTGGTGCCTTTTACATCCCTTGAAATCCATGTTTTTGCAAGATTACTCCAGTTTCAAACTCATGATAGTACTAGTACTACATGAGTATGCCGAAGCACATCAGAATCAAAGAAGCACATAGTTCAAATTCCCCTCCAGATGTTACAATCATGTTCCAAAACATTCCAGGGCAATAACTGGGACTGCCCAATGAACTGATTAATACACAAGGGCCATTGGACAATAATATGATTTAGATGCATCATTTATACCCCAAATTGACAAAATTAAACTAACTGAAAACTCCTACCCAACGATGAACCTCTCAAAATAAACTCACCCCTGCAGATTTCCTTTAACTGATTAGCAATCGCAAAACCAAGCAGAACTCATATAAACACATGAACTACTAGCACATCAGAGATACGGCAAGTCAACAGTGTAGAAATTTACACTCGAAGTTGTGCAAATAGACTGCCTGGGTAGTGCAAACGGGGCAGATTTTCAGCGGGGTGATCCCAGGCTAACTCAGAAGTCGACTCAAGTAAACATGCTAACTTTTAGGCTTAGACACTAACTCAGAATGTTTGATTCAAGTAAACATCAGTCCATCTAGTTAAGGAATCCAATAGACCTCAAATCTGTTAAATGTTTAGGCTAATGGTTGGATTTCAAAATTCTTAAAAGAGCATACTAACATTAGTTCAGTATAGACGTCAACCAAAGATCCCGATTCAGAGAACAACATAGTAGGATTCACATTTAGACAAAATCATTCAACATATGCACTGGCTCGACTAATGCACCATGTCAAACATAATAACCATGAAAAACTGAAGTAAGATTTGAAATACAGTCGACTAAACCAAGTACAAAGCTACAGTTTAACGATCAGCACATAGAAAACTTCCAGCAACTCTACTGTTAAGATATTTAAACCAATTGATTTGAGGTCAGCCTTAGCACAACCATTGACTAGTTGTGTGCTGAATCCTCTATCAGAACACCATAGCTAACAGTGAAAACCATTCTAGGTCGACCACATTTCCAGTATAACAGCTACAGAACTATTAGTTAACTTCTAAACCTTATGGCTCAATTAAATCATCACGAACACCAGAGCATATTGCAAAGAAAATCACCAAAAGAAACTGAACACATTGTTCATTTGAAAGCGATGACACATTGATTCAGAATATAGTTCGAGCCTGAATAACCGTCAAGACATATAGGAAATGGAAGACGACTAATCAAATCGATTTCTACTAACTGAAAAATACTCAAACACATACCACCACTGAGAACATATTTAGTCAGCAAGAAGTTTGATCATAACACAAACAAACCACCCTATATTGAATCTCATAGCTCAAAAACATTGAAATAAAACAGAGTCGCATAGAAATAAAGGGAGGAAACTGGAACCTGAAGTTGCAAATCTTCTTTTATAATGATTATAAACCCGACAATACAACTCTCGACTCCAAATCCTAACAAGGTTCAGCAAAACTCAACGAGACGATAGTAAAACCCAGCTTGAACTTCAATTTTATCTCCTTAGAACTCAAATTCGGATTCAGAAAAATAAGAAGAAAAAACTTGTATCTATGTTTCTCTTAAACATTAATGACCTCGTCCAAGAAATCCACCCGGAAAAGCCATTTGTTCACAGAAAACCTCTCAATGTTTCTTCTCTTTTTCTTTTTTTGAAGGTCCCCCCCTCTCGAAATCCAAAATTTTCTCTAGTTATCAGGCAAACACCTGATGAATGAAGGGCTGGGATTCATCGAAATCAATCTCACGCTCCTCATTCATCCAGCATATGCCTTTTAGAGGCTTCCATCACATGAGAAGGGGATGGGGATGAGGGAATCTGTCAGAAACCGTTACAAATATGGTGACGAGGAGAGAGGGGGAACGCGTGGGGTGAGTTTGAACTCACTCGCCTGAAATTTGGCGAGTTGGACGCGGCTCTGGCGTGAAGAAGACGATGAACAGTCGCGTTGAGTTAGGGATTTTGATTTGGGTCATCTGTGTGTGGATATGTGGGGGATGGGTTGGGTTTAGGGGGTAGACGGGCGGGTCTTTTGGGAATTTATTTAGGGCTTATGGGATTAGAATAAAAAAAAGCCCAAAAGACTTCTTCTTCATTTCCCTTTCTCTTTTTATTGTCATTTCTCTTTCTTTTTTTTTTCAAAATTAAAACTTATAACCTAAATTAAATATAAAAATCAAATTAGCCTATCAAAACTACTAATTAATTCTTAATGATAATTAGCACAAATAAAATACCAAATTAAAAGAAAAACTACCAAAATTCGAAACTCAAAAATGCAAAAATGAGTTATTTTTATGATTTTCCATTTTTTATAAAACAACTAATCTTCTAATTAATCCTAAAAATGCAAAGTTAAATCCTAAATGCAAATGCATATTTTTGTATTTTTTATATGAATTATCGTGCAACTACTTAACACCAAATTCAACAAAATTCACAAAAAATTGTAAAATCATTTTATTTGAAACTTTTGGAATGATTTGCTTAGGGCAAAAATCACGTGCTCACACCAAGACCCATCAAATTCTTTAGATCAACGACCCTTATCCGTTCATTCATTTTTTATCCCAAACGACCCCTAACTCTAGTTCATAACTCAAAGACCGCCGCCTCTATATTCTATGATATCCTCTCCTCTCTCAACCCCTCAACCTAACCTTAGCTCCTTCAACCACCGACTTCCTTCTCCGGTGATCTCCCTTCAACTCCTAAGCCTCCAATACCTCCTCTATTGCCATGCTAGCCTTCTTTGAGGCCTTCAAGGTCCCTAGGGCTACGCTAACTTGTATCTAAAATTTTCCATCTAGTCGGTTCTTGGCTACTTCAGTATGATTTCAAGCAAAATCATGTTGTATTTGTTACGATCCTTGAGATTTTAGACAGGTTCTTTCATCTGTACTTGGGTTTCTTCTGAAACCCTAATTATTGCTTACATCTCTTAAATCTGTATTATTTTTAAATAAATTGAGTCTATTTCTTTGATATTTTACACTATCCTTGTAACTCTTTATAAGAATCATCGATTTCAAAGTGTTTTCACCTTCTTCTCAAATTAGGATTTTCGGAACTTCTTCTAAAACTTTGTTTAAACTGATTCTTTATGTTTAAACTTCTATCTCTTGCATATTTCGACTGATTCTATTATTTCACTACGTCTTTAACTTACCTATGTTGAAAACCCTAATTTCTTAGTTTTAATCTTAGGTTTCTAAGTTTTGTTTGATAATGTGTTCAGTTAATCTATATGTTCCTGTGATTTTGTGATTTCACCCTATGATTGCTTGTTAAGGTACCTAATTATGCCTATCCCTACCTATTGTGTGATTTTACCCTATTTTGTTTGCCAATATTTCTGATTCTTCACTTCTCCTAACTGTATCATGCTTATTCTACTAATTCAGACTATGCTCTACATGAATCCCTAATTTATATATGATTTTTATCCTACTCGATCTCTTAGAGTTTTTGGTTTTTGCTTACTATATGCTTGTTCTTATAAAGTTGTGCTAAATCAATGCTATTTTCTACATTTGAATCCTTGAGTCTTTGTGATTGATCTTTCACTGATATTGCATGATATCTCTACTGATTTTTAACCTTGTAAAATATTTTCTAACCTTATTCTATGGTCAATTATGGTATTAATTGATTACTTAAGTATTTTCCTTGATTGAAATATGCTGAACCTAGCCTTTATTACATGTCATGTACTTGTACTATGCAAAAAAAAATTTCTTATTTGTTATGCTAAGCCTTATATGATTTCCTTCCTTGTTTGCCACATGTTTATTACTGTTTGAAGTTGACTCATCGATTAAAGGGAGTACTCACCTTGATTTCGTGACTCATTGATTCTGAGTCCCCATAATTACTGATGAACTTTGATTTTTACCTTATTTTCTACCTACTTTCAAACTATATATCCACACTCTTTCATTAACACAACACACGAACACTCTTGCTACAAAAGCTCTCTCTCTCTCACACTTAAACTTTCTGCTCTCTCTCTCTCTCTCTGTTTTGTGCAACTTGCTACTATTCTGAATTTGTCGGCTGCAAGCCAAGGCTAACTATTATGCTCTCCTACTCCTTCACCCTTGCTTACTGTCTTCTTTACTGGTATGTTCTAGTTTCAGTTCAAGTTCCAAAAATAATATGTTCCTTTTATTGCTTAGTTCATCCTATTTCTAGTTTTCTTTTACTTGCGGTTTTGCTGTGAAACCTGCAGTTAATGCTTTCATGATTAGCATGTTATGAACTCCCTTTCTTTAGAATAGTATGAGCATGTTACCTCCCCCAACCCCCTTTTAAGTAGTCTGCATGCCTAACTTGTATGAATGTGGGATTGATTCTTAAATCATGCTGTCTATACTGAACCCCTTTAAGAATTGATGCTTCTGTGACTATACCTAATCAGTTGTATCTGAGCATGTCTGTACCAATTCCTAAGAGCTTTGCTTGTTATATGTTTACAATCATGTGTTCTATGTATCCCTAAATCCCTTGGCTACTATTTGTGACTACTAAACTTGCTTTGGTTATGTGATTTATGGCTGTATATGAACCTGTCTTAAAGGCGTTGTGTTTGGACTATTGTTTACTACTCCACTCTATTTTCAAACTGTCTATGTTGTTTTACTAAATTATTTCAAACAAACTTCCCTTTAATACAGTTTTCCTATTAGAACCTTTCAACTTGTTTCAAGCACTTTCACTCTACTCCTAAGGCAATAAGTTCTGGCCCCTCCAATATGTGTACTACCATAGGATTCTCTTGAGAACCCTCTAAACTCCGACATACTAAGGCTGGTCCTTCAACACTGCACTTATTCAATTTTGGTTACTAATTCTAGGTGTAAGCACTGCCCGGGATCCTTGATATCCTTAGGGAACTTTGATGTACCTAGACTATGACATTGTCTGTGGAATTGAGGCATTTAAGGCCTTTGAGGCTATTGGAGGCTTTGGGAATCTAGGCCTATCTGTAGGCTCCCTATAGAATAACTTTTTATTTTCTTATTTACTTAGGTAATTTATTAATATGGTCTATAATAATTTATAAATGGATATTGGGGTAATTAGTGAAAAAAGTGGGTAGCTACATGTTTTGTTGTAACACGGGTAGGAACCATGCCTATTGGACTTTAAAATTTTTTGTATTTGCCTTTATCAAAAGAAATCATGCCTATAGGACTTTCGTATCTTGCTATATTAGAAATTATGTCTATAGGTCTCAATTGATTCCACAATAGGAATTATGTTTACTGGGTCTCAAATAAGTTTCACAAGTAGATACCATGCCAATAGGATATAATCCAAACCCGGCTTCTGTTATAACAATTGTTTATGTATGTTTGCGTGTGTCATCATGCCTGCAAGTCTTTAGAATTAGTATTTAAAATTATATATCATGCCTATAGGGAACAACATCAGATTTTGCCTATAGATCTAATCTAGTTTGGTTTTAAATAAATTAATCCGGTCAACGATTAGCTCACCTCTAAATTGATTTAATTGAGTGGTTTATATTTCCTTGAAACGAGTTCTTTAAAACTGCCTTAATCTATTATTAGACAGCATGCCTATAGGGATTAAAGAGTCTATTTCAAAACCTGCTTTGCTTTACCATATAAAGTGTAGTCATCAGTATTCCGCATCTAGGCAAGCCTGTAGGGCATTTTCAAAACATGCAATTCTGAAAATGTTTCTGTGACTTAATGTTGCCCTGGTTTGAGCAAGCTTTAAAATCAGTAGGTCACTGATAGGGAAATTACTTCTGAGTTTATAAAACAAACTGCCTGTTTTCTGTACATTCACTTACATATTATGCCTTAGGATATTATTTAACAAAATGCCTTATTTGGGCTTGAGTCGTGATGTTTATGTTCCTTATTTGAGGAGGAAACTTTGAGCTTTTAATTACTCCCTTTGATTCTTATTTGCAAAGAGTCCTAATTGTTATTACTTGTTGCCTTAGTATTTTCACCTTTAAAACCTTAGGGGTCTGTCTAGTACCACCTCTAGGTAGAGGACCTAAATCCCTCCAGGACCATTAAGAAGAGACGGGTAACAACACGTAATACATATCGCTGACCAAACACTCTCTTTGAATGATCACTAATGGATATGAATGGTAGATATGGGATGTGATGACTACACGCTAATGTCACGTGTATCCCCTCAGTGAGGAGTGTTTACTGAACATTGTGTGGGGTGATCCTATAGGCTAACCAACCTAGTACTCCTCCTTTCAAAAATTCCTTCTTCTATTTTAAAGCCTTTGTTTTATACAACTTCTTCAAAAAATATTTATCTTATTACTTGATTTATCCAAGGTTCTTTACTTGCAACCTATCTGATTCAACTGTTTATTTGTAATGGACTAATTTGTGAAATTAAGTTCGGCCAGGACCCATAGTTGTGGACCAAGAGGGGTGCCTAACACCTTCCCCTCAAGGTTATTTCGAGCCTTTACCCTAGATCTCTGGTAATGCAATCCAATCCAAGAGTTAATCAATCTAGGTGCCCTAACACACCATAACTTGTTAGGTGGTGACTCTTCAAATACCCAATTCCAAAAGGAAATGAGTCATTATACACCATGGACTGTCGAAACCAGGACTTCTCTCTCCGCAAGCAGGGGAGATAAGGGGGGGCAACAATATTCAGGTATTTAAATTCAGGAACTAAGAATCATAGTGTAATACATGATGCTAAACACTTAACCATAATTAGTTACATGATACTTGAATGTTGAATAGAACTAGATTGAGATATGTATTCATGAACCGATTATGAGAACTAATGTTCAACTATTTATTACATGCTAATCTAGACTGAGACTCATGGAATTAAACACAGGTCAATATTGAATAGCACTGAGCTCACAACGTTCGGAATGAAAGTCATGAATGAGTTATGAAGCTAGAAAATAAAAGTTTTACAACTATCCAAGGAACTAGGCTTAACTATACTTTTGAGGCAATTACTAATGTCATAAAAGAAACGTAGTGTAGGGAGAATCGTTAACATTCCCAAACATAGAGAGCTAGCCTCAGAAATCTTAATTTACTACTCTTGAGCATAATACAACACTTGCCAATCCTTTCAACTTTAATCTATATGAATACAAGTTAAAAGGATTCCATATTTTCAATAGTACACATGTTTTTGTCACTTAGGCATTTTCTCAATCACTTGGTGGGCATAAAGCTACATAGCCCTTATTAATGGTGTTTCTACACCCAAATACCCATTCTCTTACTCATAGATAAATTTTTAAATATTAAATTTCTATAATTAATAGCATTCTTAATCACCCACAAGATAATAATTACCCTTAATCAATAATCAACAATCAAATACCTAAACCTATAATCGTTTATGCTTTTCTATCAAAACATTCAACACTTATATCATGACCTTGTAGTCTACAATCAATAATTCAATGCTATAATCAATTAGAGGGTGAAGATATTACCTTCTTGACATTTAATCTTCTTCAATTCAAGTTTTAGGGTTTCTTTTCTCAACAGGGATATTCTAATCGAATATCTAATGATTTGAAGGGTCACCAATATTAATAAGGTATTCAAGAATTGAAATTAACTTAGAATCGACATTAGAACTGTGATGACCCGACCCGTCGTCTCATGAGTTACCGCTTCGTTTTTCCTATTTTTTGAGGTTCTTTATGCTTCATTATCCATATCTCATGTGATTGAGTTGGTTTGGATTTATTTTAGAAGGAAACGAGACACTTAGTCTCTTTAAGGAAAGCTTAGTTTGGAAAAGTTAGCCGAATTTTGACCTATGAGTTAGAGGGCTCGGATATGAATTCTGATGATTCGGTTAGCTTCGGAGGATCATTTTGACTTAGGAGTGTGATCGGAAGTAATTTTGGAGGTTCAGTGTAGAATTAGGCTTGAATTGGCGAGATTAGTATTTTGGCAAGTTCCGGTTGATAGGTGAGATTTTGATCCGAGTGTCGGAATGGAATTCTGAGAGTTGTTGTAGCTTCGTTATGTCATTTTTGATGTGTGTTCAAAATTTCAGGTTATTCGGACCTTGTTTGGTTGGTGTTTTGATCAAATGCATATTTCAGATGTTTTAGAAGGACTTAGGCTTGAATCCGAAATAAACTGATGATTTTGGTGCGCGTTGAGGTGTTTTGATGATTGGAGCAAGTTTTAATGATGTTTTAGGACGGGTTGGCACTTTTGGTTGAGGTCCCGGGGGCCTCGGGGTGATTTTGGATGGCCATCGGGATGAATTTGGACTTGTTGCATTTCTGAAGATTGCTGGTATCTGGTATTTTCGCATTTGCGGAAAAGGGACCGCTCATGTGGTTCTGCAGATGCGGTAAGGGAGACACAAGTACGAATTCTTAGTCATGCGAGGACTTCCGCAGAAGCGGATGGTGGTCCGCATATGCGGCATCCGCAGAAGCGGATATGTTCCGCAGAAGCAGTCCTGAGCGCAATAGTGTAGTTTCGCAGAAGCGGTAAAGGTATCGCAGAAGCGGAAATGAGGTCTGGGCAGAAGGGTTTTAAAATAACATTTCATCCGTGAGCTTAAGGTATTTTCCACCATTTTTGGGCAACCTTGAGAGCTTTTGGACAGAAATTAAAAAGGGTCTCGACTGGCATTGATTGGAGGTGAGTTCTATGATCTTAAAACATGATTATTATGTGAAATTAACCTTGAAATTTATGGAAATTAAGCCTAAAATTGAAGAGCTAGGGCTTGAGTTTTTGGTATGTCAAATTGGGATTTGATGGGTCATTTGAGCTCGAATTTGAGAGTTATTTGTATGTACGAACTCGTGGCGAGATAAGGAATCCGTTGGTGTTAAATTTTCTAATGTTCGAGAAGTGGGCCCGGGGCTCGAGTTTTGCTAATTTCTGTATTTTTGATATTTTTCTTTTGTTTTCGCTTGGGCTTTGATCCCTTAGCATATTGTGACGTATTCGTTCTGCTTTTGGATAGATTCGACGTGCGTGGAGGCTGATTCGACTGGCAAAGGCATCGTGAGCTAGAGATACCACCGGTTCGAGGTGAGTAATGATTGTAAATGACATCCTGAGGGTTTGAAACCCCGAATTTGCACATCATAGTGCTGTATCGAGGTGACTTGCACGCCGGATAGCAAGCTTGGGGTAGAGCACCGTTGGGGATTTTGACTTTGTCTGTCCCGATTGATGAATTTACTGCATATTTGACTGAACTTACTTGTTATCATCATAATGTGGGCTGATTTCCATATTTGGGCTTCGTGCTAGCTATTTGAACCCTTCGGGCTTTGTTGTTGATAATTCCTCGCTGTTTTAATTATATATTTGAACTCAATCATGTATTTTCCACTATTTTAAAACTCAGCCAAGTTATTATGCCTTAAACACTCGAAATGATATTAGTAAAAATATTTTTTGGCTGAGAATCATGTTTTGTTGTTGCCCGAGTGGCTTATGTAATTTTGCTGACTGAGTACGGCCAAGGGCCTGTATTGTGAGGATACTTATGGATTGGGCTGCATGCCGCAACTGTGTTATACTGATACTGATATGAGGCCGAGGGCCTAGATTTCATGCCATGAGATGGCTTGATATTGCGCTTGGGCCGTAAGGGGCCCCTCCCGGAGTCTGCACACCCTCAGTGAGCGCCGTCGACGATAAACGAAGCGGGCTGCACGCTGCAGCGATATGTGGAGCGGGCTGCATGCCGTAGCGGTACTGTTTGATGTGTTTACCTTATTTCATTTATCTGCCATTATATGTTGTTTGTGCTTCTTCTTGCAATATTCACATGTTGTTCTGGTATTATCGGATAACCGAGTGTGGTGCCCAAGAGGCGGAGTTCTGTGCCTATCTGCACTATTTGTTTTGCATACATTTGCGTAACTGTTGAAAAAGTCATTCCCAAAAGAGGTTTTAAATAGAGCTAAGATATTTCTAAAGGTTTTACAGCTTCACTGCTTTCCGGGAAAGGGTTTTTCACCACTCTTATATAGCATAATGGTTCGCTTTACATAATTTCTTGCTGATCAATTATTATTTACCCTTATTACTCACTGAGTTGGAGTACTCACTTTACTCCCTACACCTCACGTGTAGATGCAACACCGCTTCCCTTTCTATTGTTCATTATTACGGCCTTGTATATTTTAGGCCTTGTAATTGTAGTTATGCTCTAATAGATGCTCGTGACTTTTGACACCCCGGTTTGGGCTGTGTTTGGGTTTTATTCTGCTCTTATTAAAGAGATCTTTTGATAGACTATGGTTATTTATATATATTAAATATGCTTATTAATGTTAATAATTCTAAAAAGATAAGTTGGGTTAGTTGGTTGGCCTCGTCTTCACGAGAGGCGCCATCACAGCCAGCTCGGGGTATGGGTCGTGACAAGTTGGTATCAGAGCCTAGGTTACTAGGTCTCACGAGTCATGAGCAGGTTTAGTAGAGTCTCACGGATTGGTAAGGAGACGTCTGTATTTATCCTCGAGAGGCTGCAGAACCTTTAGGAAAACTTCGCATTCTTGGAATCATTGATTCAGCTTGAAAAGAAACTCTTGAAATTCTTTCCACGTGTTCGTATGTGCGCATGAGCGCTCAGTATCAGATGTGCCTTGATGGCTTGTGATTCCCTGATTGAGAGGCGAGATGTGATCTCTGTGAGTTTGATGTTGGGCCAATCTGGAGGACTTGAGGCCGGATCTTTGCCTATGGCTTGAGCACCGAGGTGCTGGTTGTGTGAGCAAGTGTTTTAAACTTATATGTTCGGTATTTTTCCTATTATTGGGAATGATAGCTCGATAACCACGTAATGAGTATGTTAGTACTGCGAAATGTATCTATATGACTTGGAAGTAATGAGGAAGGTATGTTGGATGATAAATGAACTATTAAGTGTATGATTTCATTGTGATTGGATGTGTAACTCCGAGTTTTGGGCACACGAAGAATCATTTTATGTCTCCTAGTTGGGGAGTGAAGTGCGTTTCATGTGGCGGTATGAGTTCAGACCTAGGAAGACTAAATGACTGTGTAATGAGTATGATAGTGAAAGCTATGCGGAAATGTTATATCGAGGCGAAGCAGGTGGGTTATCCCCTGCAGAGTGTTCCGAAGTGGTGTGATCCTTATGTGTGTGTTAGAAGATCTCATGTGTAATAGAAGGGTACGTGTTGAAATTTAAAATTTTGGATTTACTTAAGAGAGTGGGCTTGACTATTGCGGGTATGAGTGCAAGATTTCGCAGAAGATTACAGCACTGGATGCTCTGTGTTTTCACAACTTATAAATAATTTGAGTTTAATCTCACTTTGTTATTGTGGCATCAATAGAGTAAAAGTGTTATGAGTTATTGAGGGTATTTTGATCTATGGCTTAGAGCCAAGTGGGGGAGTCTGCTGTGAGTAGCTGATTGCACGGTTAGGTACTATGTTGGTTCCTGTTTGGGGCAGGCTAGTAAATTAGCTATGGCTAGAGTAAAGGAAAATTTTGTCGAAGGCTAAATTATGTTTCATGGGGGGAGAGAATCACAGGATGTCTTAAGTTGTTGATGGTTAAGAATACTCGGTGAAAAGAGCAGGAAGTTGCTTGGTTGTATCGGGATGAGGATTTCATTTTGCGGCATCGGAGTGCAAATGAGGCACGGGTGGTTCTATTCGTTGGGTCAAGTAATTTGTAGTTTGAATAAGAGTAAATTACTTTCGAGAATGGTTCTAATGTGTTCAAGATTCTGCAGGAAAAAATCGGGTATTTTAAGTTGCATGTGTGGTTAGAAACTGTGTTTTCATTGGAAGAGGTTCAGATTTGTGGTATTTCTAGGTTAATTATGGGGTTCTAGGTATCAGTATCAGGAAAGTAAATGTAACGAATTTGGATTTGCAGGAAGTTCTTCATATTAAAGTATTCGGGAGCGTGATGTTTCTGGTAATATTTGAGAGAGTATTCGGCAGCTTATGGGTCTTAGATAGTGTGGTCTTGTGCTTGGGTCTCGTGTAGTGAGCCTGGGTTGAGGAATTATGGTGCTACAGCAAGAGGAAAGATTAAGTTGAGGATGAAACACAAGGAAATTTAGATGGATGGAGTATTTTGATAGTAGATCGAGTTGGTATGGTAAGGATATGATTAATTCTTTGTATGTGTTCGAGGTAAGGAGTGCTCAAAGGTATTTTGCAGCAATGCTCATGGGTTTTGATGGCTTGCTTAGCTTGGTCTAGTTTGAAGGATTCAGTCCTGGCAGTTTAATTTATGCAAACGAAATTGGGAGAGTTCTTGTTGATTTCTACCGTGGTTGAAGATGTGTATTTTCTACGAATATGAGAGACATGGGATGTGTAATGATTTTTCTTCTAGATGGGATCAATGGAAGTTCTTAAGTAGTTGAGTGTGTAGATGTCTGTGGCTCGAAAGAGAGATAAAAGTTTTCCTATTATCCTTGGATGGGTTGGTGTATGCGGTATGTTGTGGAGGATCGAGATTTCAGTCCAGTTCTGAAAAGAAGTTCATAAAAACTCATAGGTAGTGGGTAGCCTTAGATGATCAAGGAAGAGGTATTGTTATTTGGAAGTGATTTGACGATAGTATGGGTTTCAGAAAAAAAGAGCAATGTGATTAAGTTGATGGCACTTCGGTAGTATTGCGAAACTTTCTTGTTTGATTGATTGGTGCTATTCGGGCCTGCTTGGTGGCACAGGGAAACTTTAGAGTATCTATTGTAGAATGATTGGGTAGTAAAGGTGTGCATGTGTTCGGACGGCAAAATTGGGATCGAATATTATGATTCATGTGTCGTGTGGATGTGGAGACGAAAGTTCTCATATACAGGCTATGATGTGGTTGTAGATCGTGTGTGTTGGCACTGGTTACTGACTACTGGGATTTGAAGGCCTTAGTGGATCTTTCTATGCTTGGTAAGTCAGATTTTAGATATGGTATTGGGGTGTAGACTGGTTGTCTCAGTGTTGGGGTATTCTGGACTATTGTGCCATGGGCTATGCCGGAATACCATGGGTTGAGTGGCGAGGTGCGTCCGAGTATATCCTGGTAGGGTGGTTTTATATTTCGAAGACCCAGTGGGCGGCTAGGAAGGATTGTCTTTCATACTTGGGCTCTTATGACGAGTGTCAGCGTTGAGGCTCCTTATGTTGATTCAGTTCTGGTATTGAGGGAACATCTTTGGGATTTCCTTAGTTAGGAGTTCTTTGGTAGGCTAATGCGGATGGTGTTCTAGCTTGAGTCGGCTTGGTTGGCTCCGAATTGCATTGTGACGGATAGGTTGATTTCATCGTTATTGAGCTTGTTAGTGATCTGAGGAGATCTATGAGTTGCTTTTTTGTGTTGTGAGACGTTATGATTTGGGTTATGGGCACATATGGTGCGGTTCTATTGGGGTTCATAGTGGAAGTCGAGCAGGGAGAATAATTGGGTATCGCTCAGTGCATGATGTACCGGTTATGTTTTATCGGGGGTTTGCGTGGTGTGTGTTATTTGTTCCACCGTGGGTGTAATGATTTGCTTTTGTTCCAGACATCAAATTTTGCGTGGCTGTAGATTTTGAGCATAGTGACTTGAGGTATTCCATGTGTACCAGTGTTTTGATTGGATCGCGCATTGTAGCGAGGCCACGTGGGATATGACCTTTCGAGGTGGATTCATGTGTTCTATTTCTATGATGTGAGATAGGGTCTCAGCTTTGTGTTGTGATGGTACTGATGAGCTTGAGGTACAACTCGTTCGTTTGGGTCATCTTCATGATTTGAGTATGTTCAGACCGTTCCTTATTGGTGCATGAATTATGTGAGTTGTGGCTTAGGCCTGTATTGATGTGTCATGTCACCAGAGTGGTGTGTTGGATCCGAGGTGATAGTTGGGTTCATTAATGAATACGAACGAATTTGATTTCAGCTGGTTGGAAGGATAATATCGTGGTTCAGCTCAAAAATCTATTGTGGTATTAGCCAAAAGGGAAGTGACTTCATCAATGGTTGACCTGAGAGGTGGTTATGGTTTATTACATGTTTCATTTATCATTAGCAGTA
This sequence comes from Nicotiana glauca, assembly GCA_026770625.1. Lineage (NCBI taxonomy): Eukaryota > Viridiplantae > Streptophyta > Magnoliopsida > Solanales > Solanaceae > Nicotiana > Nicotiana glauca. The sequence goes on along the minus strand of MU671417.1, from coordinate 48,717 downwards.
TATAGAAGTGTTGGAATAAGACATTAGTTGATAAGGGGTTTTCTACCAGTATTCGGGTGTTGTGTGCAACTGCTGTGAATAGTAGTTATCGCTTTGAGTGTTTGAATTATGTGGTATATCATATAATTGCACCTGAGGTTGCAGGTATGGGTTATTACAATTGGTTCGGGCTTATTCGGACTAGAGATATGAGGTTCTGATCTTGTGTATGATTTCGGAAAGTGAAATGTGGTTCTATGGCCTATGGGCTAGATTTGATTTTAAAATTTCGGTTACAATGTGTTATCGGACCTATATGAGATAGAGTGACATGGGATCATCCCCGGGTATATGCATGGTAAGGTTATTCAGCTATTGGTTGACTTCTAGAACAACTCTAGGTCCGCTCGAGGATCAGCGTTTGTTTAAGTTGGGGAGGATGTGACAACTCGACCTGTCGTTTCATGAGTTACCGCTTCGTTTCCCCCATTTTTTGAGCTTCTTTATGCTTCATTATCCATATCTCATGTGATCGAGTTGGTTTGGATTGATTTTAGAAGAAAATGAGACACTTAGTCTCTTTAAGGAAAGCTTAGTTTGGAAAAGTCAACCAGATGTTGACCTATGAGTTAGAGGGCTCAGATGTGAATTCTGGTGATTCGGTTAGGTTCGGGGGATTATTTGTGACTTAGGAGTGTGATCGGAAATGATTTTTGAGGTCCGGTGTAGAATTAGGCTTGAATTGGCGAGGTTAGTATTTTGGCGAATTCCGGTTGATAGGTGAGATTTTCATCCGAGGGTCAGAATGGAATTCCGAGAGTTGTTGTAGCTTTTTTATGTCATTTGTGATGTGTGTTCAAAATTTTAGGTTATTCGGACGTCGTTTGGTTGGGTTTTTGATCAAATGCATATTTCGGAAGTTTTAGAAGAACTTAGCTTTGAATCCGAAGTAAATTGTTGATTTTGGTGCGGGTTGAGTTGTTTTGGTTATTGGAGAAAGTTTAAATGATGTTTTAGGATGGGTTGGCACTTTTAGTTGAGGTCTCGGGGGCCTCGAGGTAATTTCGGATGGCCATCGCGATGAATTTGGACTTTTTGCATTTCTGAAGATTGCTGGTATCTGGTACTTCCGCATATGCGGAAAAGGGGCCGCGGATGCGGTTCCGTAGATGCGGTAAGGGAGACGCAGGTGCGAATTCTTGGTCATGGGAGGACTTCCGCAGAAGCGGATTGTGGTCCGCATATGCGGCATCCGCAGAAGAGGATATGGGCTGCAGAAGCGGTCCTGAGCACAACAGTGTAGTTCCACAGAGTCGGTGACCGTAGAAGCGGTGACCGCATAAGGGCTAAAGGTATCGCAGAAGCAGAAATTAGGTCTGGGCAGAAGGGTTTTAAAATATCATTTCATCCGCGATCTTAGGGTATTTTCACCATTTTTTAGCAACCTTGAGAGCTTTTGGACGGAAATTGAAGAGGGTCTCGACTGGCATTGATTGGAGGTGAGTTCTACGATCTTAAAACACGATTATTATGTCAAAATTAACCTTGAAATTTATATAAATTAAGCCTAAAATTGAATAGCTAAGGCTTGAGTTTTTGGTATGTCAAATTGGAATTTGATGGGTCATTTGAGCTCGGATTTGAGAGTTGTTGGTATGTATGAACTCGTGGCAAGATAAGAAATCTGTTGGTGTTAAAATTTCTGAAGTTCGAGAAGTGGGCCTGGGTCTCGGGTTTTGTTAATTTCGGGATTTTTGATATTTTTAAATTGTTTTCGCTTGGTCTTTATTCCCTTAGAATATTGTGACGTATTCGTTCTTGTTTTTGATTGATTCGACGCGCGTGGAGGCCAATTCGAGGGGCAATGGCGTCGTGAGCTAGAGATATCGTCGGTTCGAGGTGAGTAATGACTATAAATGACATCCTGAGGGTTTGAAACCCCGAATTTGGACATCATAGTGCTGTATCAAGGTGACTTGCACGCCGAATAGCGAGCGTGGGGTAGAGCACCACTGGGGATTGTGACTTGGTCAATCCCAATTGATGAACTTACTGCATATTTGACTGAACTTACTTGTTATCATCATAATGTGAGCTGATTGACATATTTGGGCTTCGTTCCAGCTATTTGAACCCTTCGGGGATTGTTGTTGATAATTCCTCACTGTTTTAATTATATATTTGAACTCAGTCATGTATTTTCCACTGCTTTAATACTCAGCCAATTTATTATGCCTTAAACACTCAAAATGATAGTACTAAAAATATTTTTGGGCGGAGCATCATGTTTTATTCTTGCCCAAGTGGCTTATGTGATTTTGCTGACTGAGTAAGGCCAAGGGCCTGTATTGTGAGGATACTTATGGATCGGGCTGCACGCCGCAGCAATGTTATACTGATACTAATATGAGCCCGAGGGCCTAGATCTGATGCCACGAGATGGCTTGATATTGTGCTTGGGCCGTAAGGGGCCCCTCCCGGAGTCTGCATACCCCCAGTGATGGCATAAACAGAGCGGGCTGCACGCCGCAGCGACATGTGGAGCGGGCTGCATGCCACAGTGGTACCTGTACTGTTTGATGTGTTTACCTTATTTTATTTATCTGCCATTATATGTTGTTTGTGCTTCTTCTTGCAATATTCACCTGTTGTTCTGGTATTATCTGATACCCGAGTGTGGTGCCCAAGAGGCGGACTTCTATGCTTATCTGCACTATTTGTTTTGCATACATTTGCATAACTATTGTAAAAGTCATTCCTAAAAGAGGTTTTAAACTGAGCTAAGATATTTCTAAAGGTTTTACAGCTTCACTGCTTTCTAGAAAAGGGTTTTTCACTGCTCTTATATAGCATGATGGTTTGCTTTACGTGATTTCTTGCTGCTCAGTTGTTATTTAGCCTTATTACTCACTGAGTTGGAGTACTCACTTTACTCCCTTTGTTCACCCGGTAACGGGTTCTGGTTGATCAGAGGCAAATCTATAAGAGTATCGAGGTGACTGCCTGCGTTCGCAGCACCGCTTCTCTTTCTATTGTTCATTATTTCGGCCTTTTATATTTTAGGTCTTGTAATTATAGTTATACTCTGATAGATGCTCGTGACTTGTGATACCCCGGTTTGGGCTGTGTTTGGGTTTTATTCTGCTCTTAATAAAGAGGTCTTTTGATAGACTGTGGTTATTTATATATATTAAATCTGATTATTACTGTTAACAATTCTAAAAGATAAGTTGGGTTAGTTGGCTGACCTCGTCTTTACGAGAGGTGCCATCACGGCCAGCGCGGGGTTTGGGTCGTGACAAGAACTCACTTTGGATGGTGGGGGGCCTTGGGGGAGGTTAGGTTCTTGAGAGCTTTCCTTTTTAGAGCATGTTTTTGAGTTTTAGGGTGTGGAGGACAAATTAAGGCTTTAAAAATGTCCCCATAGGTGTGTCCCTGCACACCTGAAGTCCCAACCACAAACCTGAATGTGCAAAATTGCAGTAGCACTGCCACAAATGAGCGGCCACGCACGAAACCATTCGGGCGTGCACCTGGGTCACACATTCTTTGTTAAACGAACATAACTTTTTGCAAGGCGATACGTTTCTTCACCACAATATATTGTTGGAAATATATTTCAAAGGCCTACAACTTTCATGTTTTTGAGTTTTCCCGAATTCCTTACAAATATGCATTAAATGCTGCCGCAAGATTGACCTTTTATAAACTTAGTCGATTTTATTGAATCTTATACACCTTACTCTTCGTTTTGATTGTAAAATAACTATTTCCACCCATACTCATACCAATAGAACTTCACATGTCCAAAATATAATATTACTATTCATTTAACACATTCACACCTAAACCGAATTTACGGGGTGTTACACATGGGGTCCCTACAACACCGCAATATATGATGGGTACAAATATTTTCTAACTATAGTTGATGACTATAGTAGAAGTAGTTGGAAATATCTTCATAGCACCAAATCAAATGCCTTTTATATTTGACAATCTTTCTTAGTTATGGTAAAGAGGCAGTTTCATAGAAAGGTAAAAGTCATACGTCCAGATAATTCATTTGAGTTTGGTATTGGGAACACTCAAGCAGAATTTTTCTTGAGATACGATATTTTACATCAAACCACATATCCTAGAAATCCATATTAAAATGGAATTTTGGAAAGATAGCAGAAGCACCCATTGGAGACTTTTACAGCTCTTTTATTTCAGTATCAATTACCAATTCATTTCTAGGGATATTGTGTGTTGACTGCAACACATTGATCAATAGGTTCCCTTTTAAAGTCTTACATATAAAGACACCTTATGAAAACATATTACATACTAAGCCTAAATATTCTAAGCTTAAATGCTTTGGTTGTTTATGTTTTGTATCTACACTGTTATCTCACAAGAAGAAGTTTGATCCAAGGGTCTTGCCTTGTATTTTTTCGGAATATCCTCATGGTAAGAAATGATATAAGTTGCTAGATCTAACTACACAAAGGAATTTTATTTTTACAGATATGGTTTTTCATGAGGATATCTATCCTTTCGCTTCTATAAATCTAGCACCTCTCATAAATCATTTTTTTCTCTTTCCAAACCACCAGAAGTTAATATTGAGATTCCTTACTTGTCCCCCAACAAGTCAGATGATAATGTTGAACAATCAAGCAATTCCACAATTACACAAATCCCAAAAATTCCCATGCCAATTTCCAGTCCTCGACCTGCACCTAGGAATTCTAGTAACACACCATTAACAGTCAGGAAATCCATGAGAAATCACACAACTCCCTCTTATCTAAGTGATTATATCACTAATGTAGTTCAACTAGCAGATGTTAGCACTTCATGTTTTCTTTCTCATATTACACCAAATTCTTATTTATTTGTTGCACTATCAATTTTAATAAGTTTCTCTTCCATTCAATTTCAAATATTCAAGAACCACTCACCTATACACAGGCAGCTCACCATCCAGAGTAGCAGCAAGCAATATAGAAGGAGATTGAATCCCTCATGGAAATTGACACATGGGAAATTGTAGAACTTCCTCGTGACAAGAAACCATTGCCATGTAAATGGGTATACAAAGTGAAGCATCATTTAGATGGTAGCATTGAAAGATTAAAATCCATGCTAGTAATCAGAGGAGATATACAAAGAGAGGGAATTGACTTTAATGCAATATTTTCTCCCCTGGTCAAAATTACCACAATTAGATATTTATTGGCAATTTCTATCAAGAAAGACTGGGGATTGTACCTACTAGATGTGAACTATGTGTTTTTACATGGTGATTTAAATGAAGAAGTGTATATGAAGTTTCTAGGTGGTATGAATCCCCTATCACCCAAACATGTATGTAGATTAAATAAGTCCCTTTATGGACTTCGACAAGCATCAAGACAGTGTTATTCAAAGCTCATAGGTGCAATCAGTTTTAAAGGTTATTCACACTCTCTCAATTATTTTTGTTATTTAAGAAAAAGGGACTTCAATTTCTATCATAGCATTTTATGTGGATCATATAGTGTTGACTGGAAATGATATAGGAGAGATAAATGCCATAAAAATATTTTTTGATCAAGAATTCAAGATAAATGATCTCAGAGACTTACATTATTTCTTAGGGATGGATGTCCTCTGTGAGTCAATTGGTTTGATTCTTTCACAGTGCAAACTCACTTTGGATTTGCTAAAGGAGTTCAATTATATGGAGTAGCAACCAGTTTCTTCACCTCTTGACCCGACATAGAAACTCCTTGCCAACACTGGTGAGGTCATCCAAGATCCTGTGAGCACATGATTTTTTCATATGTTAAATACTCCTACAAATTAAAGAAATAGATTTTTCCCAAATTGTTTGTAATTTTATAGGATTTTTGTAGAATTTTATTAATTGATTGCATTTTGTGCACGTCTAATTTTGTTAAAATAAAAAATATCAAAATATCATGCGTTGCATTCAGACTTTTGTATTCATATTTTAGGATTTATTAGTTAATTAATTGTTATTAAAATGAAAATGACAAAAAATATCTTTCTTTTTTTGCATTTTAGCTTTTAATGTTAAGCTAGTATTTTTCTCTTATTTAATTTAGGATCAACTAATTTTGTAAGTATTAGGTAATTAGCTTAATTTTACAAATTAGATAGATTTAACTTAATTTAAGATTTTAATTAATTAACGAAAGAAAAGAAAAAAAAACGAGAAAAAAAAAGAAAATTGGAAAAAACTTGGTTTTGTTACATTGGGCCAATTTTTTAAATTAGCCCAAATTTAATTCCTTTTTTGACCCAGTTCCGACCAGCCCAACATCTTCATACCCGGTCCATCCCCAGCCTCACTTGAAATGACCCCGCTTTCCCTTAGTTCGATTTTAGCCGTTGATCTTCTTTGATCTAACAGTTGGGAACCGATCACTCCACCCCTATATATATCTCCTAAACCCCCCATACCCTTCAGACCCCCTCAGTTACCCATCTCCCTCACTAAAATACAAACCCTAGCCACCTGATTCACTTTCTCTTCACCACCAGTTGCTGCCGGCTGAAAATCGCCTTACGGCGGCGGCCGGTCTCCAAACTACTCCAAAATTACACAGTATAATTACTGTAGACATGTGATTTTTGACCCTCCCCAAGATTTTTTATATTTTAGCATGTAAATATTTAATTTAGGCCTAATATATCTATTTTAACTTCTTTACTTTATTTTCGTCATAAAAATAAAAAATTACAAAAATATTTTATCTTATGTATCTTTCATAAATTTAAATAAAAATTATACAAAATAGTGCTTATATTTATCTTTAGATAATCTTGAAAATACCAAAAAATATATAATAGTTTCATGTTAGCTTTTGCATTGTGTAGTATTTTTATCTTATTTTAAAAGGAGTCGATTAAGGTGTTAGATCATGATTTTAAGAGTTTTAGAGCCCAATTCTTGGCCCAATTCTGATTAGTTCATTAATCCTAGGGACCCTTCTAGACTCTTCTTTAGAGCAAAAACAAATAAAAAAAACTAAGGACTTAACACAAAAAGACCTAGGAACTAATTGGCAAAATACACAAAAATACACCTAAACCTAGACTCTACCTATAAAGTAATGCTGAAAATCTGAAAGAAGGGGGAGAAAAAATGAATGCCTGAAAAACTAAATCAAAAGGAGGCATCTGAAAAAGAGTTGACAAGCGCAGCTTTTCGCAAAAATCGTAACCCCCCACCCCCCGGCAGTCATCTTCTTCAGAACATAAACTAAAACAACGACCCCTTGGGAAAAACTTGAAAATTCCAGCCGCAAAACACACCCCCTCCCCATCTTCGTCTCCTTCACACGCTCTGCCCCAAGCTGCCGGACTCAACCCAGCTCGCCTGACCTCCTCTGTTCACCACGCATCTATCATCTCCGGCAAAGCTCCACCTCACACACGACCCACCCCCTATACAAAAAATTGTTGCGACACTCCTTCTTCTATCCAGATCAACCGCACTACTCTCACCCATAGTCAATCACAGGCATAGAAACGAGGACGAGTGAAAAACAAGAGGAGCAAATTCGGGGTTTCAGGTTTTAGTTTCCGGTCAAAATTTTTGTTTTTTTTTACTTGTTGTTCTTTCTCGTTTGATTGGAGAATTAAGGGATGTGTATTTCAAATTTCTCTTCCCTGTTACATTGAAGAATTCTTTAAACAAAGCTTCTATTTTCCAAGGTTTTTGGTTTAAATCATCGTTGTCTACCAAGTGCCTTGAAGTTAATATTTCCATCGTTGCTTGTCATTTTTAAGTATATATTCTTATGTACAGCACAAAATCATAGAATAGACAGAGCATTCATTTAGCTCTTAGTCTTCTGTTGATTCAAAAAAAATGCAAACCAAAGAGGAAACGTATGCGTTCATTTCAATTTCGGATTTTTAGGTCTTAAAATGGATTTCTCATTGAGTATATGAATGGGGTTCGAATCTGTCACGACCCAAGCCCCGCACTAGTCTTGATAGCGCCTTTCGTGAAGACGAGGCCAGCCAACTAACCCATCTAGTCTTTTCTAAAATAGTTAAACATGAATAAACAACTTAAATATGACTTAATAATATTAATTATTGGATATTCAACCCAACACAGCTCTAATCGGGGTGTCACAAGTCACGAGCATCTATTAGAGTAAGAAATCACGTATAACAAATCATCATGCTGTATAGAACAGTGCAAACCATTTTTGAGAAAAACAGTGGAACTGTGAAATCTTTAGAGAAACATCTTAGCTCAGTTTAAACCTCTTTTGAAAATGACTTTTTTCAGTAGTCACGCAAATGAATGCAAACAAATAAGGCAGATAAGAATAGAAATCCGCTTTTCGGTACAACGCTCAGTCATCAACTAATACCAAGAAATCAGGTAGATATTGCATGAAGTAGCATAGACAACAGATAATGGCAGATACATGAAATAAAGTAAACACATAGAACAGTACTAGTGCCGCTGCGGCGTGCTGCCCGATCCATTTATCGTGGATAACGCTCACTGGGGGTGTGCAGACTCCGGGAGTGGCCCCTCATGGCCCAAGCGCAATATCAATCCATCTCGTGACATCAAATTTAGGCCCTTAGCCTCATATCAAATCAGTATCTCACTGCTGCGGCGTGCAGCCCGATCCAAAAGTATCCTCACAATACATGCCCTCGGCCTTACTCAATAAAAATCACATAAGCCATTAGGGCACAGTAAAACATGATGCTCAGTCCAAATACTATTATAAATATCATTTCAAGTGTTAAAGCAAAATAAACTTGGCTGAGTTTTAAAAATAGTGGAAAATACATGACTGAGTTCAAGTATAAAATCAAAACAGTAAGGAAATATCAACAACAATCCATGAAGGGTTCAAATAGCTAGCACGAAGCCCAAATATGGCAATCAGCCCAAATTATGATGATAACAAGTAAATTTCAGTAAAATACACAGTAAATTCATCAATCGGGACAGACTAAGTCACAATCCTCAATGGTGCTCTACCCACGCTCGCTATCTGGCGTGCAAGTCACCTCAATATTGCACTATGATGTGAAAATACGAGGTTTCAAACCCTCAGAATATCATTTACAATCATTACTCAACTCAAACCGGCTAAAGCTCTAGCTCGTTGTGCCCTTGCCTCTCAAATCGGCCTCCTCGCCCATCGAATCTGACAAAAACCACAACGAATATGTCACAATATACCAAAGGAACAATACCCAATCGAAAACAACCAAAAAATATTAAAAATCTCGAAATTGACAAAACCTGAGCCCCGGGCCCACTTCTCAAAATTCAGAAATTCTTAAAGCAACGGGTTCGTTATCTCGCCGCGAGTCTTTACATTTAAAAAACACCAAAATCGAACTCCAAATGACCCCTCAAATCCTAATTTTTGCTCTCTTAAGTTCAAGCCCTATACCACCATTTTTGCCCATTAATTTCTTAAGTTTTCGGCCTTAATCCATGTATTTGTACAACAAAATTGTGGTTTAAGTCCAAAAATCCTTCCCTTGTCGAAGCTCCTTGAAAACCCTCTTCAAAATCACCAAAAATTCTCCAAGTCCGAAGTTAGAATGAGAAACCCTTCAAAAATTCGCGAAGATGAACTTTAATATCTCTTCCCAGGAAAAACCACATCCGCGGTCAAAACACGCTTCTACGGCCCAAAGTTCCACTTCTGCGAAAATCAGTTAAGGGGCAAAATTCGCTTCTGCGGCTAAATGCTCGCATCTACGACTCCGCAGATGCAGTACCCAAATCCGCACCTGCGATACCTTCTCGCGTCGGCGACTTCCTCCTCGCTCGTGCGATACTGCTTCTGCGATCCCAATTCCGCAGAAGCGAAAATACCAGAAGCACCAGCAAAATTTGAATTTTACAAGACCAAAACTTCCCGTTAACCATTCGAAATCACCGCGAGGCCCCCGGGACCCCAACCAAGAGCAACAACACCTCCTATAACATCATTGAAACTTGTTCCAATCATTAAAACACCTCAAAAAAACCAAAACCATCAAATTACATCGAATTCAAGCCTAAGTTCTTCAAAAAATTTTGAAATACGCATTCGATCAAAAACCCAACCAAATCACCTCTAAATGACGTTAAAATTGACACACACATCCCAAATCACTTAACAAAGCTACTGCAAATCTCGAAATTCCATTCCGACCCTTGGATCAAAATTTCATCTATCAACCGAAATTCGCCAAAATACTAACTGCGTCAATTCAAGCCTAATTCTACACCGGACCTCCAAAATCACTTATGATCACAGTCCTAAGTCACAAATAATCCCCCAAAGCTAAACGAATCATTGGAATTCCTATTCGGGCCCTCTAAAACATAAGTCAATGTCTAGTTGACTTTTCCAAACTAAGCCTTCATTAAAGAGGCTAAGTGTCTTATTTCCTTCTAAAATCAATCCAAGCCAACTCTTTCAGCACATGATTTTTGCCCTATATGAATTACTCCCAGAAATTCAAAATAAAATAATTTCATTCAGTGTTTACAATTTTGTGAATTTTCTTGTCATTTTCTGTTAATTGTTCGCATTTTTGTTTGTGTATTTTAATTAGTGAAAAATACAAAAAATGTGTTGCATATGTATGTAGGAGTTAGTTTTGCATTTTAAGAATTATTAAGTGATTGATTTATTTTATAAAAAAGAAAAGCACAAAAATAGTTATCTACACCTTTTGATTTTAATTTTTTAATTTTGAGTAGTTTTTCTTTACTTTATTAATTGTGATAATTAGTTAGGTTTAATTAGTTTTTTTGTAAAATTAATGAGGTTTTATAATTTAGTTTATGATTCAGGTTTTAATTTTTAGAAAAAAAAGAGAGAAGAAAGAAAAAACTAATTAAAAATAATAATAATTGAGTCTCTTATTAAAATAATAGCATCCCGTCCCCTCCAAACGACGTTGTTTCGTTAAAAGAGATTAATATTGGCCGTTGAGGTTCCAAGATCGGACAGTGGGGTAGCTGGGGTTATTTTATATTTTATGTCCAAACGCCTAAACTACCCCTCCCCCCACCCCAAGCCCGTCTCTCTCTCACCCCGTCTCTCTTAGAGAACAATCCCCTATGCCCTGAGCCGCCGTCTGGCACCGCCAGAAATCGCATACGACGGCGGCCGGCGTCCAATCCCAACCAAATTTACACCACAAGCCCACATCGACCTCCTCATCTCGAATCTACAATTGTTTTCCCTCAATACTCGCATGAATCCGTCGAATATCGATTTGAAGCCATGAATCCGCCGCCGCGTCCGGCGACGCCACTGCTCAATCACCCCCTAATTCATACCAAAGAACCACCACATTCTCCTTATCTCATATCTACTACCAATTTCCCCACAACCCTCACCCACTTGCTTCATTTCCAAATCAGAAATTCCAAGAAAAAGAACAAAACCCTAATCCGCTCCTCCTTCTGATTTCCAGTGGTTTCAAGACTCGATTCGAGCCAAAATTTACGCCAATCGATTGTTCTCATTAGTGTCACTTTTGGCTCATTTCGAAGCTCATCATATTCCGGCCAAGTCAACACCGACCAACCAAGCATCGTCGTCATCGTTCATTGATTCTCTTTGCTATGTCAAGATATCCTGGTGTTAATTTGGCATTGACGATCTTCTCTTTTTTTTCTTGCTTCCTTTCAGTCTTGTTTTTCCTTAATAATGGAGTTTATTTAGTTAGTAATTAAAGTTAGGTTTAATCGCGGAGTTTGGAATTATTGCGTATTTTATTTTCTGAGTTCGATCTTCTTTGTTTGATCATGCGTGATGGTTTATGTCCTTGTATTAACAGCGGTCAATCATTGACCTATTTAAGAGACTCATTTATTTAGGGTCGTGGGTTAACTTGACCCAAGTTGGACTCTAAGGTAACAATTGGGTCAAAATCGACCCATGACCCGTCTTGGTTCAGGGTAATTTCATTTATTGAATTTAAGAATTGTAGTGATTTTTACATGGAAAACAAGTCATAAAATTTGGGACCCAAGGGGTAAAATAAAATATAAAAGGTTGCCCTATTTGTTTGACTATAAAGGCACCCTTTCTTGCCTTAGAAAGGAGACCCAAGAGCATCAGAGAAAAATTTCAGAAAAACACAAAATAAATTTCAATTTATTTTCAACCTCTAAAATTCCTTAAAACCACTTGAATAGAAATGGATTGAGCTTAGTCATCAAAAACTTGGTTTAATGTTTGGCTGGGTGGTAGGTTATTTGACATTCATTACTTAGAGCTGGTTATATATCATTCCTGGGGTTTTGAGCGGTTTTGATGGACGGTTTGTTGCTGACTCCTGCTGTGTAGTTGCTAATTATTCACCCCTGTTCTCTTTCAAATTTCCAAATACCTTCTTGGCTCATGATTGAGGTTTGAGTGTTGAACATGTAATAGAGCTTAAGTTTTGTTAAATGAAGACCCCATTTGAAGCTGATTTCCCCTTTCCTTTTCTATGGCCATGTCCTATAATTATATTTCTATTTGTAAATGTTAATTAAGGTTTCTTTTTCTTCTCTGAAATTGGTTCTATGAAAGTGATTTGCAGTAGCATTTGCATCTGTATTAATAAATGAACAATGGACTTTATTCGTTTAGATTCATGTTTGATGTTGTGTTCTGGATTATAGCAATTGTTAGTTTCCTATTGAGAACCATTCAGTTTCTAGTCCTGCAGGGCTGAATATTGGACTATGTGTGTATTGGTTTATGCAGATGAAGTTCTGTGAGCATGAGTGTCATGAGTTTAGAATTTAAGATTCATGTTTCAATTACTCCTATAAATGATGATTAGATAGAAGGTTGATTCCAGTCATGATAGATCTATGATTGATCTGGAGTTATCTGACCTTCTATTTGGAATTTTTACTGTGTTCAATCTTGTATCCTTGCCCTACCAACGTAATATAAGGTTAAATTGGTTTCTGCTTTGGACCTAACTCAGGCTGATTTTTAAGTCATTGAGCTGGGCCAGTTTTTAAGCAATGGGGTATTTCTTTGGGCGCATTGCTCTTCAGCTTCAACCTACTCGTCTTCTCTTTTGGGCTATGGGCTTATGCTGAATATATTTCAAGTTTTGTTTTTGATTTTTATATTTTTCTTTACTTAAGTGCTTTAATATTAATTCAGAATCCAGTGTGTGAATTAAGGCTACTCAAAATCTTTAGTCATTTTCTTTATTTAGTGCTTTAAATATTAAAACAATATTTGAATGCTGAAAGTTATTTATTTGGCCAGTGATTTCAGCCCAGTAACGTCAAGCCAACTTCTAATGTTCCTGGTTCTGGATTTCACTTTGGAGCCCATTTGTGGCTTCTACTTGTTGACTAATTGACCATAGGGAACCTTTAGCTATATTTAGTGTTTAATTAAGCCCGCCATCGCCAGTCCTGGGTGGTACCCGACCTTGCGGATCTCCGTCGAAAGAAATTTAGGCTCCAAGAAGCCAACAGATTCTTTGCATGTCCGAGGTGGTACCTTGTAACGACCTGGCCGATCATTTTTGAAATTTATGCCCCAATCCCCCATTAACTTCTTTCTCTAAGTTCATTTCTGCTATTTTGGTTTTCCGGGACGTTCGGCATTAGGATTCAGAGTGTTTTGGGACACTTAGTCCGTAAATGAGATTTTAAGAGTTAAAAAATGGTCTGTATTCGGAACAGTGTGAAGACGACTCGGAATTGAAATCCGATGGTTCCTTTAGCTCTGTTAGGTGATTTTGTAGTTGGGAGCATGTTCGGAATGTTATTTGGAGGTTCGTAGCTCATTTAGGCTTCAAATGCCGAAGTTTGAATTTTTGAAGTTTCTGGTCTGATAGTTAGTTTTTGATCCGAGGGTTGGATTTGAATTCCGGAAGTTGCTGTAGCTCCGTCATGTTATTTGGAATGAGTGTACAAAATTTCAGGTCATTCGGACGAGGTTTGGTTATGTTTTTGATCGAAAGTGTATTTGGTTAGAATTTGAAGTTCTTAGGCTTGAATGCTTGATTTAATCAGCTTTCCGGTGTTGTTTGAGGTGTTTTGAGGATTGGTACAAGTTCGAATAAGGTATTAGGTGGTATTGGTTCTTTTGGTTGGAGTACCGGGGGTCCGGGGATGATTTCGGATGCTCAACAGGTTAGTTTTGGAAGTTAGAAGGAAAAATTACAGCAGGCTTCTGTTGTTTTCGCTTCTACGGCTTGGGAACCGCAGAAGCGGCACCGCAAAAACGGCCTTCGCACCGCAGAAATGAGTTGTCCCCTTTTCCTCCGAGACCGCATAAGCGGTCAGCTATCCGCAAAGGCAGAGCCGCATAAGCGGTTGTAAGTCCGCAGAAGCGGACTCCGACCCCTTTAAGTGAAAACCGCAAAAGCGGTGGTGTGTCCGCATAAGCGGTCCCTGCACTGCAAAAGCGGAAACCGCTATCCAAAAATAACAAAATCGAGGGTTAAGTTTCAAAAGTTGGAAAATCAATTTTGAGCTCGGGCAAGGGCGATTCTGAGAGGATTTGGAAGAGGAGATTATTGGGTAACATTTCTATGATCCTTTATAGTTATACTCCATCATTTAGTAGTTAAATCCACCTTTTAAATTCGAATTAAGGATCAAAAATGGAAGAATTTGGGTGAAAGTTCATTGACTAAACTATTGGGTTTTGAGGGGACATTCGACCTCCGATTTCTAAGATTTTTATATGGTTAAACTCGTGAGAGCACGAGGTTTCTGAAATTGTAAAAATTATTCTGTTCCGAGATGTTGGCCTGAGGGACGTTTTTGTCATTTTACCTATTTTCGCGCCTAAGCTTTAATTTCAATAGTGGAATAAGTTGTTTGCAATATTATTTATGAATTGTAATTGAATTGAATAGATTTGGGCCATTTGGAGTCGGATACTCGTGGCAAGGGCATCGTTCCCTAGTTGATTTCGCACCGGTTCGAGGTAAGTGGCTTGCCTAACCTTGTGTGGGGGACTTCGTCCCTTAGGATGTGATAATTGGTAATTGAATGCCTTGTACGTGAGGTGACGAGCGCGTACTTGAGCAAATTGTTGAAACCCGAATTTTTACTTAAATACTTGATTTGGATTCTCTCTCATATTTGGCTTACTTTACTTGCTTTTATAGCCTGTGCTAGCATAGAAGAGCATGTTTAATTGATCCAAGCAGCCTACTTGTTTAAATTGTCTTAACTGTGGTTACGTGGAGCATGTTATACTAGTATTATTTGATGCCTTGTATTGTTGTACTTAAATTTCTGAATAATTCACTGATGTTGGTTGCGCTTTTACATTGGGACTACGAATGCGAGATTCCGGGAGTTCCCCCTTGTTTGTTTACTTTGGGACTACGAGTTTGACTCCCGGGAGACCCACTGCACTTTTATTTTGGGATTACGGGAGGGTATCCCGGGAGATCTCCCTGCACTTTTACTTTGGGACTACGGGTTTGATTCCCGAGAGATTCCCCTGCACTTTTTGGGACTACGGAATGGTATCCCGGGAGATCCCCCTGAACTTTTATTTTGGGACTACGGCACGGTATCCCGGGAGATCCCCCTGCACTTTTATTTTGGGACTACGGAACGATATCCCGGGAGATCCCCCTGCACACTGATGATTGGATTACGGGACGGTATCTAGGGAGATTCTTTGATTTTGATATGAGATTTGGACTACGGGACGGTATCCCGGGAGGTTCCATTGGACAGTTGAGAAAAGGGCTACAGGACGGTATCCTGGAAGACCCTCGTCGGTATTATTATAATTTTGCTGTATTTACTCTGTGTTTCGGTTTTGTCTTGCTGTACTATATTTCATTGATCTGTGTTATCACATCGCTGCATTAATTAGTTTTCATCAGACTTCGATATTGTTAATATCTTGCTATTTTATTGTTTCTGTCTCAGTAGGGCCCTGACCTTTCCTCGTCACTACCCAACCGAGGTTAGGCTTGGCACTTACTGAGTACCGCTCTGGTGTACTCACGCCTCTTTTGCGCATGTTTTTCATGTGCAAATCCAGGTGCTTCTGAGCAGGCGTACCACCAGTAGCTGTCAGGGAGTGTATTGGGGACTTGAGGTATGCATCTGCTATGTCCGCAGATCGGCAAAGTCTCCTTCTCATTTCATCCATAGTTATTAGATGTTATTTCGATCCCTCTTTGTATTAGACTATTCTGGTGACTAGAGCAGTGTAAGATTTCTTATAGCCTGTGTTGTCCGTGGTTTTCCGGGTCTTGGAGGTTATTTTAGTATTTTGTATTAAAGTGTATGTGTCAGGCGGCAACTGCATACATTATTCATGTTATTCAGATATAAATTTCGCAAATGTTGTTACTTCTGCAATGTGTTAGGCTTACCTGATCGCGGAGACTAGGTGCCGTCATGACATGTTCACAATTGGTGAACTAGGGTCGTGACAAGTTGGTATCAGAGCTCTAGGTTTATAGGACTCACGGAACACAGGTCGGTTTATTAGAGTCTCGCTGATCGGTACGGAGATGTCTGTACTTATCTACGAGAGGCTATGTAACCGTTAGGAAAATTCAACTTCGTTTCATTCCTTATCATGCGTCATTTATTCAGCTGGAGCCTATATCATTTGTTCTTTTACATCCACTCGTGTATTAAAAATTTACGCACTCGGTATCACTTATGCGCCGAAGGTTCGTGATGCTACAGAAGGATTTCAAGGGAGCCAAGAATTTTCTCAACCATTATTACCACGTATCATCCATACCGATAATGCAGAAGTATTGAGAGATCATTCAATTGTGAACATGAGGGTGCAATAAGTTCTGACATCTGGTTGATAAGAACGATCTTGAGAAGGTTTACTTAATTGCCTAATCGTCACAGTAATGTTAAAGTCACGAAGTGGATGTAGACCTGAAGATAGTTTGTGGTAATAGAGACTATGTGGTTCATATGAGATATCTATTTAGCGAAGGGTACAACTAGCAACCGAGATGTTGGAGGAAGTGAGTTTAACTGTCCTAAGAAGGACATGTACCAAACGAATGTCTTGAGTTGTCTTATGATGACGACGTACGAGCGATAAAGGTTAGTATCATGGATTATCATGATGTATCTTATGGCTTTGCGCCAAGTGAAAGGAGTTCATTATCAACGATCAAATTTTGGGTCATGTGACATATCATATTTGGCATGAAATGTATTTAAGTGGTATTCAAAAGTTCTCTGAAACTTGCATATGAGTAAGAGCTAAGATTTGTATGGGATGATATTGGGACCTTCGATGTTCCTATGTCCATAATAATTCTATATTTTAGTATCAATAGGGAAATGGAAACAATTTCAGAATACTCGTAGTGCTCTAGTTAATCAGGGCACTCTCAAGGGGCAGTCATCTTTTAATGCACTACTAGCATGGAATTCCTTCAATGGTTATTCGAGTTATCCGGCACAAACTCAGTATGAGCAGCCGAACTGCAAATGGGTTGTTATGAATGTGATGATACTAGAAAACATCATGAGAAATTGTCCCAGAATCGGGAGAAATCTATTTCATCAGGACACACAGTCAACACACTCCATTATAGTTACTAATCTACATACGCTACAAGTTAGAGATGGAGAACGAATGGGTAGATGGCGCCTAAGAAGTGGATGCCCGACCCATTGATATAATTGCTATAGTATGGTTGAGGCCACTACACCATATGGTGTCATTAAAAGTACAATGGGGATATTTTTCCTTAATTTGATTTGATTTTGAAGATTGAGGTGAGTCCTCTTAATATGCTCCACTCATGAGTGAACTTCGTAATCCTGAAATCTATTTATGTGAATACTCACGTTGGGCTATTATATGGGGATAGCTATCCCAATCATTATGTGTTGGTCTCTAAGAATATCTATGAGGCTAAAAGTGACTTTCTATTACTTCCTACAATTGGTTTTGATTAATTTCAAGATAATTAATTTCAATTGTCAATTATATGCCCTATCGGTATGAGGGTTCATTATATGTTGTGATTTTCTTTGACGGAAATTATTGAAAAGAGATAGAAAGAAAATGAAAAATTTCAGTTGGCACAATGTGCAAATACTTGTGATTTAGAGTTGAGGATAAGATCCTCAAATTTTTTTTATATAATGTGAAATATTTTGAACTGAGCTACCAGCTGCGGTGGATGTTATATAAGGACAAGGTCCTGGTGGTGAAAGGTTTATGTGTTTAAAAATTCTCCTTTTATGAAATTTAAAATTTTGTACTATATTTTAAATGGGAGTCGTGCCTGTTAGGCTTATTTGACAATTCTTGTGTATTTTCTGTTCATATTCAGTCATTTTTGTGTTGTAAACATTGAGTTTTAGCCTACGAGATGGGCGCCCAGGTGGCGTTAAATGTGACTCGTTAATTCGGGCCAATAATTATGAGATATTTATGCCTCATTGTGAGTAAAGCGGAGGAATAAAATGATATGTTTGTTAACATAAAGTTAATTGGCAAGATTGTGATTTATGAACAACTATTATGGCCAGAGACGAGGTTTTGGGCATACAGATGACGTGTTTGATGTCCAGATATCATTATGATAATGTGATTCTTGTAATGCAGAGATTAGTATTATTGATATATACATTGTGGTGTTTCATTGGGTTGTGGATGTGTTGTTAGGAGTTGTTTTGGTGTTACTCTGGCAGGTGGATGGGCCTAATTACAGGGGAGGCTCTGCCGAAATTTCTGAAGAATTTGGGAGTTAAAAAAATTTGAGACATTTAGATGTGCGATTAAAAGGATAAGTTACGTTATGTATTTGAGAATGAATGACCCTAAGTGTAGGAGAATATAACATCCTGAAGTATTCAAGCGCTATTAAAAGTTGAAGTGTGTTGAAATAAGACTAATGCAGTGTGATGATATGGAATTCGGGTCCTATGACAAATGGTAGATTTTGAAGTTTGGATCTTGTCCTAATGTTATGGACTAAGGATTAGGTGAAACCTTCAGTTAAGTTGAAGGATCAGTTACATGAGTTTGCTTGATAAGGATTTTATTTGGCCCAGTATATCACCTTGGGGGTGCTCCTGTATTGCTTGTGAAGAAAAAAAGGATAGTTCTATGCGTATGTGTATCTATTATCGCTAGTTGAACAAGGCTACAGTGAAGAACCATTATCCTTTGCCTCATATTAATGATCTGTTTGACAAGCTTCAGGGCGCACAAGTGCTTTCTAATATTGATTTGTGTTCAGGTTACCGTCAGTTGAAGGTTCGGGAACCAGCTATCCTGAAGACTGCTGTCCGGACTCGGTATGATCATTATGAGTTCCTTGTATGTCATATGGGCTGACCAATGCCCCATTAGTTTTTTTGCATTTGATGCACAGTGTATTTCGGCCATATCTTTACTCTTTGTTATTATCTTTATTGATGACATTTTGGTGTATTCCCGGAGTCGGGAAGATCGTGAGCAGCACCTGAGGACAATGCTTCAGAATTCGAGAGAAAAGAAATTGTATGCAATGTTTTCAAAATGTGATTTATGGTTGTATTCCGTGGCATTCTTAGGCCAGGTGGTATCAAGCGAGGGTATTCGGGTGGATCCGAAGAAGATAGAGGCAGTGCAGAGTTAGCCTAGACCCTCCTCAGCTACAGAGGTTCGCAGTTTATTGTGATGCCTCACGGGTTGGCCTTGGAGCAGTGTTGATGCAGGGCGGTAGGGTAAATTTCTACACGTCCAAACAGTTGAAGATACGCGAGAAGAATTACCCTGTCCATGACCTTGAGCTAGCTATGTTGTTCACGCCTTGAAGATCTGGCGTCATTAATTTTACGCTGTGCCTTGTGAGATTTATACTGACCATCATAGTTTGCAGCACTTGTTTAAGCAAAAAGATCTAAATCTGTGTCAGAGGAGGTGTTTTGAGTTGTCGAAGGATTATGATATTACTATTCTGTATCACCCGAGCAAAGCTAATGTAGTGGCTGATGCTTTGAGTCGCCGGGCAGAGAGTTTGGGAAGTTTGACTTACCTACCAGCATCAAGAGGCCTATGGAGATGGATGTTCAGGCCTTTGCCATCCAGTTGTGAGGTTGGATCTTTCAGATCCTAGTCGGATTTGTAGCTCGGTGCCCCAACTATGAGCAGGTTAATTATGAGAGACCCGGTAGTTTGGTTCGAGTCAGGTGAGGTTGGATTATTGGGCATAAACTTGGTTTAGAATGCTTTGGAAAAGTTTAAAGTTATTCAGGATTTACTCTATATAGCCCCGTCAGTACAGAATTGTTATGTGGACCGAAGAGATCGTGATGGTTCCGATATGGTTGGAGAGGAGGTTCTAATTCGTGTTTCGCCTATGAAGGGCATTACGAGATTTGGGAAGAAAGGGAATTGAGTCTGAGGTTTATTGGCCCTTTTGGAAATATTAAGGCATGTTGGGGAGGTTGCTTATAAGATTGCCTTACCTCCCAGCTTAGTAGGAGTTCATCCAGTATTTCATGTTTCGATACTCCAGAGGTATCACAGAGACCCGTCGCACGTGTTGGATTTCAACTCAGTCCAGTTGGACAAGGATTTATCTTATGTTGAGGAGCCAATTGCTATATTGAACAAACATGTCAAAAGTTGAGATCAGAGAACATTGCTTCAGTAAAGGTTCAGTGGAAGGTTCAGCCGGCCGAGGAGGCAACTTAGGAGACTGAGCGGGATATGCGCAACCAGTACCCTCATCTTTTCACTACTCCAGATATGTTCTTTATGCTCGTTCGAGGACGAACGAATGTTTAAGTGTGGAAGGATGTAACGACCCAGCCGGTCGTTTTTGGAATTTATGCCCCAATCCCCCATTAACTGCTTTCCCTAAGTTCATTTCTGCTATTTTGGTTTGCCGGGACGTTCGACATTAGGATTCGGAGTGTTTTGGGACATTTAGTCCCTAAATAAGAGTTTAAGAGTTGAAAAATGGTCCGTATTTGGAACAGTGTGAACACGACCTCGGAATAGAAATCCGATGGTTCTGTTAGCTCCGTTAGGTAATTTCGGGGTTGGGAGCGTGTTCGGAATGTTATTTGGAGGTCGTAGCTCATTTAGGCTTAAAATGCCGAAAGTTGAATTTTTGAAGTTTCCGGTCCGATAGTGAGTTTTTGATCCGAGGGTTGGATTTGAATTTCGGAAGTTGTTGTATCTCAGTCATGTCATTTGGGATGTGTGTGCAAAATTTTAGGTGATTCGGACGAGGTTTGGTTAGGTTTTTGATCGAAAGCGTATTTGGTTAGAATTTGAAGTTCTTAGGCTTGAATCCTTGATTTAATCAGGTTTCCGGTGTTCTTTGAGGTGTTTTGAGGATTGGTACAAGTTTGAATAAGGTATTAGGTTGTATTGGTGCTTTTGGTTGGAGTCCCGGGGGTCCCGGGATGATTTTGGATGCTCAATGGTTTAGTTTTGGAAGTTAGAAGGAAAAATTGCAGCAGGCTTCTGTTGTTTTCGCTTCTGCGGCTTGGGAACCACAGAAGCGGCGCCGCAGAAATAGCCTTCGCGCCGCAGAAGCGAGTTGGCCCCTTTTCCTTCGAGACCGCAGAAGCAGTCAGCTATCCGCAAAGGCGGAGCCGCATAAGCGGTTATAAGTCCGCAAAAGAGGACTCCAACCCCTTTAAGTGAAAACCGCAAAAGCGGTGGTGTGTCCGCACAAGCGGGACCGCATAAGCGGTCCATGGACCGCAAAAGCGGAAACCTCTGTCCAGAAATACCAAAATCGAGGGTTAAGTTTCAAAAGTTGGAAAATCAATTTTGAGCTCGGGCAGGGGCGATTCTGAGAGGATTTGGAAGAGGAGATTATTGGGTAACATTTCTATGATCCTTTCTAGTTATGTTCATCATTTAGTGGTTAAATCCACCTTTTAAATTCGAATTAAGGACCAAAAATGGAAGAATTTGGGTGAAAGTTCATTGACTAAACTATTGGGTTTTGAGGGGGCATTCGACCTCCGATTTCGGAGATTTTTATATGGTTAGACTCGTGAGAGTACGAGGTTTCTGAAAATGTGAAAATTATTCGGTTCCGAGACGTTGGCCTGAGGGGCGTTTTGAACATTTTACCTATTTTCGCGCCTTAGCTTTAATTTCAATAGTGGAATCGGTTGTTTGCAATATTATTTACGATTTGTAATTGAATTGAATAGATTTGAGCCATTTGGAGTCGGATTCTCGTGGCAAGGGCATCGTTTCCTAGTTGATTTTGCACCGGTTCGAGGTAAGTGGCTTGCCTAACCTTATGTGGGGGACTTCGTCCCTTAGGATGTGATAATTGGTAATTGAATGTCTTGTACGTGAGGTGACCAGCGCGTACTTGAGCAAATTGTTGAAACCTGGATTTTTCTTAAATACTTGATTTGGATTCTCTCTCATATTTGCCTTACTTTACTTGCTTTTATAGTCTGTGCTAGTTTATAAGAGCATATTTAATTGATCCAAGCTGCCTATTTGTTTAA
The DNA here is from genome assembly GCA_026770625.1 of Nicotiana glauca. Classification (NCBI taxonomy): domain Eukaryota; kingdom Viridiplantae; phylum Streptophyta; class Magnoliopsida; order Solanales; family Solanaceae; genus Nicotiana; species Nicotiana glauca. Next base: position 26,273 of record MU671417.1, on the reverse strand, counting down.
ATTGTCTTAACTGTGGTTACGTGGAGCATGTTAGACTAGTATTATTTGATGCCTTGTATTGTTGTACTTAAATTTCTAAATAATTCACTGATGTTGGTTGCGCTTTTACATTGGGACTACGGATGCGGGATTCCGGGAGTTCCCCCTTGTTTGTTTACTTTGGGACTATGGGTTTGATTTCCGGGAGATCCCCCTGCACTTTTATTTTGGAACTACGGGACGGTATCCCGGGAGATCCCCCTGCACTTTTAATTTGGGACTACGGGTTTGATTCCCGGGAGATCCCCCTGCACTTTTATTTTGGGACTACGGGACGGTATCCCCGGAGATCCCCCTGCACTTTTATTTTAGGACTACGGGACGGTATACCGGGAGATCCCCCTGCACACTGATGATTGGATTACGGGACGGTATCCCAGGAGATTCTTTGATATAGATATGAGATTTGGACTACGGGACAGTATCTCGGGAGGTTCCATTGGACAGTTGAGAAAAGGGCTACAGGACGGTATCCTGGAAGACCCTCGTCGGTATTCTTGTAATTTTGTTGTATTTACTCTGTGTTTCTATTTTGTCTTGCAGTACTATATTTCATTGATCTGTTTTTTCACATCGATGTGTTAATTATTTTTCATCTGACTTCGATATTGTTAATATCTTGCTATTTTATTGTTTCTGTCTCAGTAGGGCCCTGAACTTTCCTCGTCACTATCCATCCGAGGTTAGGCTTGGCACTTTCTGAGTACCGCTGTGGTGTACTCACGCCTCTTTTGCGCATGTTTTTCATGTGCAGATCTAGGTGCTTCTGAGCAGGCGTATCGCCAGTAGCTGTCAGGGAGCGTATGGGGTATGCATCTGCTACGTCCGCAGATCCACAAAGTCTCCTTCTCATTTCATCCATAGTTATTAGATGTTATTTCGATCCCTCTTTGTATTAGACGTTTTTGGTGAGTAGAGCAGTGTAAGATTTCTTATAGCCTGTGTTGCCCATGGGTTTCAGGGTCTTGGAGGTTATTTCAGTATTTTGTATTAAAGTGTATGTGCCAGGCGGCAACTGCATACATTATTCATGTTATTCAGCTATAAATTTCTCAAGTGTTGTTACTTCCGCAATGTGTTAGGCTTACCTAGTCGCGGAGACTAGGTGCAGTCATGACTTATTCACAATTGGTGAACTAGGGTCGTGACATACCCCACCTCGAGGACCTCCATCAAAAAGAAGTTAGGCTCCAGAGAGATAAGCATCCCAAACTTAGTTCGTAAGAGCTCGACCCTGGGATATCCTCTGAACCCGGGAAGCCCTCATTTGAAACTTACCTACAACTTCTTAAGGCTATATACACTAAGTTCGAGGCAATTTTCACTCAGGGACCACTCTCGAGATATTAGAAGCAGTCCCTATCATTGGACCTCCGAGATAATTCCTCTTCAAAGATTATTGCAAGGTCTGAATGATAAAATCATGGTTTCAAGGCTCGAGTTATGTTTGTTTAGTTGTTTTAGCATAACATATATGGTTTGATTGATGGGTAAACCCACCATGAGCCAGTCACGACTCACGACCTTGTAGTTTTATACAATAACAATAATAATATATTTAATATAATTAGTAGACTGATGTGAGCCTTGTTGATATAAATAGTTTATGACCTTGCAGTAATTTCATAACCTAGATATTAAAAATGATTAATATTCGTAGAAAAGCCTTTAGGGCCATTCAAAAACACAATTGTGATTGTGTATACGTCCGCGTAATACAATTACGATTCTAAAAATAAAATCGGAGTATGCATTCGTGCAACTTCGGCCCAAAATTTGCTTAATAATAATAAATCATTATTAATTGTGGACACGTTCGCATAATATGATTTTTGACACACCAAACAAACGGGTATACGTACGCGTAACTCGTTTCAAGATAATTTTCTCAATTAAAAGCGGCGAAAGAAGTAAATGCACATAGATTCTAAAATCTGTAATTAGACAATTTTAACAAGCCAAGTATGATCAAAGCGACCGTGCTGGAACCACAGAACTCGGGAATGCCTAACACCTTCTCCCGGGTTAACAGAATTTCTTACTCGGATTTCTGTGTTCGCAGACTGTATACAGAGTCAAATATTTTCCTCGATTCGGGATTTAAACCGGCAACTTGGGACACCATAAATTATCCCAAGTGGTGACTCTGATTCTTAATAAATAATCATGTTTCGATTATCCTTTAGTTGGAAAAACTACCTTTACTATTCTTAATAAATATTCCTGTTTTTTGGTAGATATCAATTCATGAACAATGCAACAAGATGGAAGGTGTTTGGTGAACGGATCAGAGATATTTTCTGTGTTAGGATTGACAAAAGGTGGTTGACCAGTGGCAAGCAGGGTCTTCAAGTGGAAATCAATGTTATCAGGGCGAGTGAAGGAACAATAGACCTCGAGGCCAAGGCCAGTGATTTAAATCAAGAAAGTACAACATGTGCGATGAGTTGGTAACAACCAATATGCTTTGGAAGTTCATGTGAAACACAAAGGCTTGGTATATGTCAATTCATGAACAATGCAACAGATGACGGGTTAGGGTGGACAGATCAAAGGTATTCCCTGTGATAAGATTGACAAAAAGGTGGTAAACTAATGACGAGCAAGACCTTCCAAGCAGAAATCAAAGTTATCATGGCAAATAAAGGAGCCGTAGACCTCAAGGACATGGCTAGTGGTTTAAGTCAATAAAGAACAATGTACACACTGAGGGGGGTGGCAATTGACGTGCTCTAGGGTTCATGTGAGACACAAAGGTTGGTAAATGTCAGTTCAGGGGCAATGCAATAGATAGATGGTATTGGGAGAAGAGGTATTTTCTGTGAAGGGTAACAAAGGAAGCGGTTAGTCAAAGAACATACATGGCCTTCGAATGGAAAATCAGTTGTCATGGCAAGTGAAGGAACAATTGACCTCAAGGCCATAGCCAGCGGTTTAAGTTAAGAAAGAACAACATGCACAACGAGTGGGTGATAATTGTCGTGCTTTGAGATTCATGTGAAACATAAAGGCTTGGTAAATGTCAGTTCATAAGCAATACAACAAATACAGGGTATTGGGTATGGACGGAGAAAATTTATTTTTAGTGATACGAATGACAGAGAAAATGGTTAGTCAATAACAGAGAAGGTCTTCGAGTGGAAATCAGTTATCATGGGAAATGAAGGAGCAATCGCCCTAAAAGTTCAAGGCACAAACAGACCATCATGTTTTTAAACTGACAAGATTTTTCTTTGATTTGAAACAGGGGCAAGAAATTTTGGTTGTTTTAGGGAAACCCTCCGTTTAGAAAGGAAATCGCCAGATCATAAACTTTCAGGACCCTCCTAGAAAATGGGACTTAGTTTAAAATTCAAAATGATAATGAGTAGATGTACCTTAGAAGAATATAAGTTGGTTTCAAAATTTTCATTCTGGAGATAGAATTCAGTTAGGAGCTATCAGGACCCTCATGAAAAATGGGACCTAGTTTAAAATTCAAAACAATCATGAGTTTCATAATCTAGCATAAACGTGCCCCGAAGGAGTATAAGTTGGTTTCAAATTTTGCATGTCAAGATAGGATTCAACTAGGAGTTTTTTAGGACCCCTCCCTGAATAATGGGACCAAGTTTTAAGATTTCCATTAGATAGCAAGATGTAGCATAAATTCTGTTGTAGCGTAGTATGATTCAGTCGTAAGAGTGTCAGTCTTTAGGATAAGCCTTGATTGGATTTTCAAGACGTTCCTAGTTAATAGGATTAGTTTAAGACCTTTTAGATAACAAATGTAGTGGGAGTAATACCTTTATAAGATATAACTTCGGTTTGTAATTATTTTTCATTTAGGAGTTGTCAGGACCTCCCGGGATAATAGGACTTTTCTTTCAAATTCCTAATATTAGTTGGTAGAATGATTCAGTTTAACACTCACCTATGCGCCCAGCTACCCAAACTGGGGTAGAAGATTTTCTTTGTTTTGTCTATTTTTGTTGAAGTCAGGAGCCCGCCCGAATAACAAGGGAATACATTTCAAGTCAGCAGTCAGGAACCTGCCTGGAGAACAAGGGAACACATTTCAAGTCAGCAGTCAGGAGCTCGCCTGGAGAACAAGGGAACACATTTCAAGTCAGCAGTCAGGAGCCCGCCTGGAGAAAAGGGGAATATATTTGAAGTCAACAGTCAGGAGCCCGCCTGGAGAATAAAGAAATACATTTCAAATCAGCAGTCAGGATCCTGCCCAAGGGAATAAATTCAAGTCCGTAGTCAGGAGTCAACTTGGAGAACAAGGGAATACATTCAAGTTTTAGCAATCAGGAGCCTGCCTGGAGAACAGGGGAGTACAATTCAAGTTTTAGCCTTCAAATTCTTATTGATAATTGGTAACATAATGTAGTTTGCAATCATATATGTACCCAGCCACCAAACTGTGGCAGAAGTTTTTATTCGTTTTGTATATTTTTGTTGAAGTCAGGAGCGCACCTGGAGAACAAGGGAATACATTCAAGGCAGCAGTCAGGGGACCGCTTGGAAAACAAGGGAATACATTTCAAATGTAGCAGTCAGGAGCCCGCCTGGAGAACAAGGGAATACATCTCAAATTTAGCAGTCAGGAGCCTACCTGGAGAACAAGAGGATACATCTCAAGTCAGCAGTCAGGAGCCCGCCTAGAGAACAAGGGAATACATTCCACATGCAGCAGTCAGGCGCCCATTTGGAAAACAAGGGTGAAAAATTCAAGTTTTAGCTTTCAAATTCTTACTCATATATCTGGAAAAATGATGCCCAGCCACCAAACTGGGGCAAGAGATTTTCTTTATTTTTTCTATTTTGTTAAAGTCAGGAGCCCGCCTAGAGAACAAGGGAGTACATTTCAAGTTTAGCAGTCAGGAACCCGCCTGGAAATCATGAGAATACCTTTCAAGTTCAGCAATCAGGAGCCCGTGTTGAGAGCAGAGAATACATTTAAGTTCAGCAATCAGGCATCCACCTGGAGAAATGAAAAACATCTCAGATTACAATTCAAGGTGGCAACAAAGGGATATCATCGGGAGAATACAAGTCAACAAGGCAACAAGAACCACAAGAGCAAGTTTGAAGATATAGATAGAATTTTTGTAAAGCATAGATTATAGTCTAGTCTAGCATATTTTTATCTTTGAAATGGTATAATAAGGGGGTTCAGTAAGCAGTAGCAGCAACAACAGTGAAATCACAGCTTCATGGTAGTCCCAGCTACCAGACCTTCCTGAACTACACTGACCTGATTCCTTTTTATCCAAGGATATGTAGGCAACCTCCGAAGCAGGGTGCGGTCAAATCTTTTAAAAATGCTTCACACGGAGTATTCGAATGGGCAAAAATTGTTCGTATTCGCTTACTTTATCTTTGCCCGAAAACTCTTCGCGTTTCCGAGCAAAGAGGGCAGCTGGGAGCACGTGATTTTTGCCCCATATCAATTACTCCCAAAAATTCAAAATAAAATAATTTCTTTCAATGTTTATAATTTTGTGGATTTCCATGTCATTTTCTGTTAATTGTTCGCATTTTTGTTAGTGTATTTTAATTAGTGAAAAATACAAAAAATATGTTGCATATGCATGTAGGAGTTAGTTTTGCATTTTAAGAATAATTAAGTGATTGATTTATTTTATCCAAAAGAAAAGCACAAAAATAGTCATGTTACACCTTTTAATTTTAATTTTTTGATTTTGAGTAGTTTTTCTTTGCTTTATTAATTGTGATAATTAGTTAGGTTTAATTGGTATTTTTGTTAAATTAATGAGGTTTTATAATTTAGTTTAGGATTTAGTTTTAATTTTTAGAGAAAAAAAGAGAGAGAAGAAAGAAAAAAAGAATTAAAAATAATAATAATTGAGTCTCTTATTAAAATACCAAAAATTGGGCTGTCCCAAGTCAAAACCCTCAAACACCTTCCCAAATCACCACTTATTCAGCCCAATTCCACCCAAACCCGCCCAATTCGACCTAAAAGCTGCCCCAATAGCCAAACCTGGTCCAGCATCCCTTCCCCTCCAAACGATGCCATTTTGTTAAAACAAATTAATCTTCGCCGTCGAGGTTCCAAGATCAGACGGTGGGAAAGCTGGGGTCATTTTATATTTATATGTCCAAACACCTATCCTACCCCTCCCCCCCAAGCCCATCTCTCTCTCACCCCGCCACTCTCAGGGAACAATCCCCTCCACCTTGAGCCGCCGTCTGCCACCGCTGGAAATCGCCTACGGCGGCCGCCGGTGTCCAATCCCAACCAAATTTACACCACAAGCCCACCTTGACCGCCTCATCTCGAATCCACAATTGTTTTACCTCAAAACTCGCCTAAATCCGTCGAATATCGATTTGAAGCCATGAATCCACAGCTGCGGCCAGCAGCGCCACCGTTCAATCATCCCCAAATTCACACCAAAAAACCATCACATTCTCCGCATCTCATATCTACCACCAATTTTCCCAAAACCATCACCTATTTGCTTCATTTCCAAATCTGAAATTCCAAGAAAAAGAACAAAACCTTAATCCGCTCCTCCTTATGATTTCCAGTGGTTTCAAGGCTCGATTCGAGCCAAAATTTATGCCACTCGATTGTTGTTATTAAGAACAATCGATTATTGTCACTTTAGAGTCATTTCAAAGCTCACTGAATTCTGGCCAAGTCAATACCGACCAACCAAGCATCGTCGTCATCGTTCATTGATTCTCTTCACCATGTCAAGATATCCTGGTGTTAATTGGGTATTTATGCTTCTCATTTTTTTTTCTTGCTTCATTTCTGTCTTGTTTTTCCTTAATAATGGAGTTCATTTAGTTAGTAATTAAATTTAGGTTTAATTACGAAGTTTGGAATTATTGCGTATTTTATTTTCTGAGCTCGATCTTCTTTGTTTGATCATGCGTGATGGTTTATGTACTTGTATTAACTGTGGTCAATCATTGATCCAGTTAAGAGACTCGTTCATTTAGGGTCGTGGGTTAACTTGACCCAGGTTGGACTCTAAGGTAATAATTGGGTCGAAATCGACCCATGACCCGTTTTGGTTCAGGGTAATTTCAGGGTCATTAGGGGGTAGTTTCGAAAATTTGTTGAGGGAATCTAATCAGTAACTTCCTAGGAAGCTTCTAGTAGGTTTTTTTTAATTAATTTCAAAATTGTAGTGGGTTTTACGTGGCAAACAAGTCATAAAATTAGGAACCTAAGGGGTAAAATAAAATATGAAAGGTTGCCCTATTTGTTTGCCTATTAAGGCACCCTTTCTTGCCTTAGAAGAAAGACCCAAGAGAATCAGAGAAAAATTTCAGAAAAACACAAAATAAAAACAGCTATTGTTTCACTGGATTTGGAGTGATTTTCAATTTCTTTTCAACCTCTGAAATTCCTTCAAAACACTTGAATGGAAATGGATTGATCTTAGTCATCAAAGACTTGGTTTAAAGTTTGGCTGGGTTGTGGGTTGTTTGACATTCATTACTTGGAGCTGGTTATATATCATTCATGGGGTTTTGAGCTGTTTTGGCTGATTGTTTGTTGCTAACTCCTGCTGTGTAGTTGCTGATTATTCACCCATGTTCTCTTTCAAATTTCCAGGTACCTTCTTAGCTCATGATTGTTGTTTGAGTTTTGAACATGTAATAGAGCTGAAGTTTTGTTAAATGAAGACCACATTTGAAGCTGATTTCCCCTTTCCTTTTCTACGGCCATGTCCTGTAATTAGATTTCTATTTATAGCTGTTAATTAAGGTTTCTTTCTCTTCTCTGAAATTGGTTCTATTAAAGTGATTTACAGTAGAATTTGCATCTGTATTAATAAATGAACAATGGACTTTAATCATTTGATTCATGTTTGATGTTGTGTTCTGGATTACAACAATTGTTAGTTTCCAGTTGAGAACCATTCAGTTTCTAGTCTTGCAGGACTGAATATTGGACTATTTGTGTATTGGTTTATGCAGATGATGTTGTGTGAGCATGAGTGTCATGAGTTTAGAATTTAATATGCATGTTTAAATTACTCCTATAAATGACGATTAGTTAGAAGGTTGATTCCAGTCATGATAAATCTATGATTGATGTGGAGTCATTTGACCTTCTATTTGGAATTTTTACTGTGTTCAATCTTGTACCCTTGCCCTGCCAACGTAATATATGGTTAAATTTGTTTCTGCTTTGGGTCTAACTCAGGCCGTTTTTTAATTCATTGAGCTGGGCCAGTATTTAAGCAATGGGTATGTCTTTGGGCCCAATGCTCTTCAGCTTCAGCCTACTCGTCTTCTCTTTTGGGCTATGGGCTTATGCTGATTATACTTCAACTTTAGTTTTGATTTTCATATTTTTCTTTTAAGTGCTTTAATATGAAGTTAGAATCGAGTGTGTGAATTAAGGCCACTCTAAATGTTAAGTCATTTTCTTTTTTTAGTGCTTTAAATATTAAAATAATATTTGAATGCTGAAGGTTATTTATTTGGGCTGTGATTTTAGCCCAGTAACGTCAAGCCATCTTTTGATGTTCCTGGTTATGGGTTTCACTTTGGAACCCATTTGTGACTTCTACTTGTTGACTAAATGACCATAGGGAACCTTTAGCTATATTTAATGTTTAATTAAGCCCATTAAGTAGATTGGAGTAAGCCGTGTTGATATAAATAGTTTATGACCTTGCATGAATTTCATAACCTAGATATTAAAAAATATTAATATTCGTAGAAAAGCCTTTAGGGCCATTTAAAAATACAATTGTGATTGTGTACACGTCCGCATAACGCAATTACGATTCTAAAACCAAAATCGGAGTATGCGTTCGCGCAACTTCAGCCCAAATTTTCTTAATAATAATAAAACGTTATTAATTATGGACACCTTCGCGTGACATAATTTTTGACGCGCCAAAAAAATGGGTATACGTACACGTAACCCATTTCAAGATAATTTTCTCAATTAAAAACGGAGAAAGAAGTAAAAGCACATAAGTTCTAAAATCTATAATTAGATAATTTTAACAAGCCAAGTATGATCAAAGCGGCCGTGCTAGAACCATGGGAACTCGGGAATGCCTAACACCTTCTCCCGGGTTAACAGAATTCCTTACCCGGATTTCTGTGTTCGCAGACTGTATGCAGAGTCAAACCTTTTCCTCAATTCGAGATTTGAACCAGTTACTTGGGACGCCATAATTATCCCAAGTGGCGACTCTAATTCTTAATAAATAATGTTGTTTCGATTGTCCTTAAATTGAAAAAACTCTCTTTATTATACCTTTTCCGTGGTGCAGAGAAAAAGGAGGTGTGACAAACTCGATCACATAAGACACTGATAATAAAGCATAAAGAAGCAGAAAATGGGGGGAAACAGAGCGGTAACCCATGAGACGACGAGTCGGGTCTACACAAATCTGATTGAGGCGTAGGCTGTTCGCAGTCGGCTCGTGTTTCTGTCTCTGTTCGTCACATTTTGAGTTTAAAATAGTGGAACAATCAACTTTCCGGCTATATTGAGGTCCAATCCTTTCATATTCTATTCGTTTTATTCAACCTCAGTGTTAATTGTTTGTTTTGTAGTATGGTGCCGTTGTTTACATAATTGTTCTCCGTAGTTTGGGAATTTGCTCACTTAGTTGTCTGTTCGTGTTTCCTTGAATTGGTTATAGCTGAACACGTTGTCATAATATAAATATTGGGTTGCTATTCTTCTACTGAACTATATCAAATTAGAGACAGGGGCTCGGGTGTGCATTTATGTGACCCGAATCCAAATCTCAACAACGTTAGATGAAATGTGTCACAGACCGCGAGTGCATTTATGTGACGTGATCCAAAGACGTGTTTTAGATGACGTTGAAATCTTCCTTAAAAATAATAATTAAAAACGGCTTAAAAAGATAAAATATACCATAGGCTAAAACATGTATTAAAATCATATAATAGATCAATTATGATAGTTTAAGCGACCGTGCTAGAACCACGGAATCCAGGGGTGCCTAACACCTTCCCTCAGGTGAACAGAATTCCTTATTCAGAATTTATGGTTCGCAGACTTCACAAGGAAAGTCGAATTTTCCTCGCTTTGGGATTTAAAATACACCTGTGACTTGGGACACCAGAAAACAAACCATCCAAAGTGGCGACTCTGATAAATAAATAATCCCATTTTGAATAATGTCACTTAAAGTGAAAAAACTCCCTTATCACCTTTCGGGGTGGTGGTTAAAAAAGAAGGTGTGATAGCTCTGGCGACTTTGCCGGGGAAAAGAACCCAGAATGTCTAGTTCAGGGTTCAGAATTTGAGCTTAGATGAATTGTTATATTTGGCTTTATCTGTTATCTAATTTTATTACATGTTTGGGCCTAATGTGCAAAATGATTCTTTTACTGCTTTGATATTATCCGAACTGTATATAAACTTCTACGAAACCCTTCTCTTCTCATCTTTGGGGATGTGCTCATTGGTCGAGACTCCCTATTCTGTTAGTGTCATATCTTGAAATAAGAAAGAGGCTCAGACGAGTTACTAAGCCGGATGGCGTTTTGGTTCCTGGTACGTAGCTCCCTCCTCGGGTCGAGCTGTACGCTCGGGTACGCAGCCTAGAACACATACCCAAGTTTTGAACTTAGAATAACTCAGCCTCATACCCGTTCCCTAGTAGGAACGCTTGTTTTCATCATGTACATTTGACTTAGGGGACTCAACACAAGGGTTGAGTTCGTCTAGGGCAGGAGTACCCAAATTAAAAAGACCATCCTGATACATCTTACATTGCTACTTGCGCATCTGTTTATTTTTGCTTGCATGTTGACCGGCTTCTAGAATAGAAAAGAAAATAAAAAAAGCGATATGTAGCTGTTTCCAAAATTCTGAAACTCTGCCGAAATTCTGGAAAAAAAAAGCAAAAAAAAAGTCATTTCAAAATAAGCCAAAATTTTCAAGTTCCATGTTTCCGTTGTTTCGTCGAATCTGACCGAACTACGCGGGTCTGATTCTCACCGGATGTGAGATACGTAGGCAAACCTCACCGGTTCCGACCCCAATTTTCAAAAATCCAAAAAAATATATTTTCCTTTAGTCTTTTTAAAAAAAAATCTTTCCTTAGAAAATTTAAAAAACAATGTAGTTTTAAACACAAAAAATGGTTTCCTTCTTTCTAATTTCTTTTATACGAAAAAGGAAAATCAATAAAAATCAAAATCCAAAATACGGGTTTCCTTCATTTTGAAGTATTTTTCCAAAAAAAAAAAAAAATCAGAAACAAAAACCAAAAAAAGACTCTTTAGATGTCTTTCTTTTGTAAATGCTCATAAAAATTTTTGAAATATTGAAGTCCAAAAATATTTTTGCTTTTCTTTATAAGTACATTTGTAAATAAATAAAATCTCAAAAATTGAAAATATTTTCTTAAAGAAAAAGTCCCTCTTTCAAAAATTGAGAGGCAACTTCCAAAATCCAAAAATATATATTTTCTTTCTTCTTTAGAAAAAGAGAAAATAAATAAAAATTCAAAAAAAATATTTTCTTTTTGCTTTTGAAATTCCCAAAGTACCAATAAAAAGAAGAGGAATTTTTATAAGTCTTTCTTTCAAAATAAAAGAAATATCAAAATAAAAAAATTCAAAAATCAATCAGAAAAAAGTATTTCCTTTCTTCTTTTAAAGTAATTCTTTCAAAAAAAATTCCAAAAAAAAAAACCTAGCTTATTTGCTTTATTCCCAATCTTCCCGAACTATGCAAGATCAGATTCATGCGGGGTCGTGATACGTAGACAATCCCCATCGGATTCGATCATAGCCATCAAATTAACGGAGTGAAAAATAAACTGAAAAAAAGAGAGAAAGAAAATTGTGTGAAAAGAAAGAAAAGAGTAAAATAAAAGAGTGACAAGAAATAAAATAGTGACAAACAAAAAGAGAAAAAGAGAGTGCCAAAAAAAAGGGGAAAAAACAAAGCAAAAATCAAGAGTGATTAAAGAGAGGCAGAAATAAAAGAAAAGAGGTACATGCTGAAAGGGTTAGATAAGGTCGGGATGAAACATGCAACCGTTCAAACATATGGTAGAAGCGGTTAACTGTTAGGTGCATTGCATCCTTACTGCGATTTCCTATATGTTAAATTCCTCAAAACTAAAAAGGTTGTTCGATGTGCAAAAGTCAGGTTTTTGTGGTTGGTTTTGTTGGTAGTCTGACCTCCCCTCCTTCACAAGATCCAAAGGCACAGATGGCCTTCACAAGAAACCTACCAAACATCGGTTTTGAGGATAGCCCATCATCGGCTATTCTACTGCTGGAACCAGTAGCTATTGAAGAAAATAAAATGTTTCGTCTCCGCATATGGGAAATGTGGGATGCCTGGTCTAATGGTAGGGAACCGCCAAGTGCAATCCCTAGGTTCCCTGAGTTAATCCCCAGGTCAGGTGAGGTTACCAATGCCCCTGTGCCCAACCTGCTCATCCCATGCGGGCACCCTCAAATGCCCTCCAATGATCATGGCATGCCTTCTGTGGTTCGCCCCCAGGCACCGGCTTCGAGGGCACCACCTCTATTGTTCATCCTTAAGGGTCCACAGCTTTAACTAGAAATAACATATGTGACCCCGTACGCTTTTAGTCAACCTCCGCGATATGATCTCTTGGTGGAGCAAGAAAAGGTCATTAGGAATCCCGAACGAGAGGAGATTGCCCGGAAGATGAAGAGCATGGAACAAAGTTTGAAAATCATGCAATGTTTGAGTGGCCAAAAGAGTGTCTCATACTCTAACATCTGTATTTTTCCCCATATCCATTTGCTAGTTGGCTAGGATGCAAAAATTTGAAAAGTACGACGGTCATGGAGACCCGATCGCTCATCTGAAACAATATTGTAACCAACTGAGGGGTGCTGGTGGAAAAGGGGAGCTGCTAATGGCCTATTTTTGGGAAAGCCTTACCGGAATCGCTTCTAAGTGGTATACGGATAAAGAAATTGCTCATTGGCACGCGTGGGAGGATATGGCCCGAGATTTTGTCTGCCAATTCCAATATAATGTGGATATCGCTCCCGACAGAAACTCCTTGTCCAATTTAAAAAACAAAATCAAGGAAAGCTTCCGCGAGTATGCTGTCAAATGGCGTGAGCAAGCTGCAAGGGTAGAGCCTCCAATGGACGAAGTTGAAATGGTCATGGTCTTTCTGCAGGCCCAAAAGGCTCACTACTTCCAGAACATGATGTCTGTTGTGGGCACATCATTCCCTGAGGCTATCAAAAATTGGGGAAATGGTTGAAAATGGTTTTAAAACGGGCCGAATCTCGAGTCATGCTGCATTAAGGGCCATATCACATTCTGCTAAAAAGGGTTTGGAGGGTTTGATGAACATAAATGAGAGTGAAGAGGGAGCCATGACGGTTTCAAGCTCGAGGGGGGCCCGCAGGTCACTCAGCCAATCATATGTGCCTCCTATTATCCCACTACACTATTATCCCTTTCTTGTTGGTGCTTATGCCGCGGCACCACCTCCCTATGCGGTGATGAGTGAGCAATCTTACATGTGGCCACAACATTATACACAAAACCGAGCTCCACTTCCCAGAAATGCACATCCTTACCAAGCTCCATATAATCCTCAACCAAATGATCCCAATACAATCCTCGCCCAAGAGAGTCTTTCAGAAAGAATCAGATTACCCCTATTGGTGAATCATATTCAAGCTTGTTCCAAAAACTAATCAGGCTAGATCAATTGTAGCCCGTGGCCCCGAACCAGCCGAATCCCGAGTCCCCCTCGTACGGAGCTGATGCTAGATGTGAATAGCACTCTGGAGTAGTAGGGCACAGTATAGAAGACTATTAGACCCTCAAAAGGGTAGTTGAAGATTTGATTGAATCTGAAAGAATTATTTTTCGGGAGAAAGAAGCTCCCGATGTGATGAACAATCTGTTGCCTTCCCACAACAACGGGCCCATAGTCGGAATGATTTGTGAAGATGAGGAATTTGGTCCGGCACTGAAGGCCATTGCAGCCATTACCGAGACGGAAGAAAAGCCAAAAAATAGTTGCCAAGCCTGAAAGTTCCCCATCAGACAGGAGTCTCGGTAGCTAGTCTTGCTATCCTTTCTGCGTCCAGATTATCTCAGGGTGTGATCTGGATGTTTTACTTTATTGTCTTACTTTCCGATGTAAACCCTTCTATCTTCAAAACTGGAAAAAAAATCAAAAAAATAATCAAAAATCAAAAAAATCAAATGAAAGTAATATTTCATTGACCAAGAATGTCTCTTTTCTAAATCTTGTCATTTTTCTTATTCTCTTTTCAGTTATGTTAAATGCAAGTTTCAATAGCATGACATGCTTGCAGACTTCATGCCTTGATCCCAAAATGCTGTCAGACTTCAAAATAATGAATCAAGAGTCGAAATGCAAAGAAGATAAGTTTGATGAAATAAAACAAAGAGTTTGAACAGCTGAAGGAAAATTGGTTCCATAATTGGAAAGGTCCATACATTACAACAAGAGTACTGCCAAAAGAGTGCATTGTAGTTGGGACACATCGTAGTAAATGTCCCTGAAACAACTGTCAATGCAAATGCAGTGAAAACGTACTATGTTGGATCCTCCATATAGTTCTAATATTCTCCAGTTGGGATGACGAATGATTTCATTCTCGCTACCCATACACTATCAACCCTTTGCAAACCCTTTGAGCCGGCTCCCATTCTTTGATTACCCTCTTTGGAATCTGAAAGTGTTATTGAAAAATGAAATCAAAAAAGAAGAAAAATAAAATAAAGACACCAAAAAAGGAAAGAAAAAAGAAAGAAAAAAGAAAACAAAACACAAAAAACAAAAGAAAAATTAAAAAACAAAGTTTTATTGAACTACGTTCGACTTGATTCCGAAAGGATACATAGGCAGCCTCTATCTAGGGATTAGTCACACCAAAATATAACTCCAAAGACCCCCAAATAGTGAAACTGGTCCAGAAGATATAATGGTTCGACGATGATCCCACCCAAAAGGTTCCAAAGTTGTAACTCAATCCAAATCCTTTTTATCGAAACCCTATTCAAGTCCTTCCGCTCAATCGGTGAGAATGTTCAAGGATCAGAGAATACAACTACTTGGATCAGATATAGTCAAGATAAGAAAATAAAATAAGAGAGTCTTATTAGCGAAAACCCACATGGGCACCATGAGGCGATTGTAAGCAGAGAAATGAAAAATGAGAGAGTCTTGTTAGTGAAAACCCACACGGGCACTATAAGGCAAGGGTGAGAAGAGAAATGATAAAGGTCAGTTCGTGAAAACCCGCAAAGGATGCCACTGATCGAAAAGAGGTTCCTCATAGGCATCAGTGCCTACAAAGTCCTGGCAAGGATTCTCGAATTTTGAAGCAAATGTTATGATGAATTTTTTAGAGTCGGACGGTTTAGACAGATCAGGAATCCAGTCCAAAAGGCATGTCTTGTTTATTGAAGTTCACATGTACTCCAGATATTCTTTTCCCCGAATGGGACACTTCTTGTTTTTAACTCATTCTCCATTCCATTGTTTACTTTTCGTTAAATCCATTTGTAACAGCCCAGCCCGCTAGTGATATTGTCCGCTCTGGGCCTAGGCCCTCGTGGGTTTAAAATGTGTCACTAGGGTCTAAGGCTTTTTAACTTATATACCTAGCATACCTCTTGTGTTTTGCCGATGTGGGACTCTGTCTAAAGTTTGGGGTATTATATATACCCTCTCTATAAACTCAGCGTCCTCGTTGAGGTTTTCCCCACCGCCTGGGATTCACCTCGACTCAGTATTGAGGTTTGCCCCGCCTAACTGGGATTTGACTAAACTCAGTTGAACTCTGACCTACCATCGGCATGACTGACACAAGAGTGGCTCTGATAATATTTGTAACAGCCCAGCCCGCTAGTGATCTAGTTTGCTCTGGGCCTAGGCCCTCACGGGTTTAAAATGTGTCACTAGGGTCTAAGGCTTGTTAACTTATATACCAGCATCCCTCATGTGTTTTGCCAATATTGGACTCTGTCTAAAGTTTTAAGTATTACATCCTTTCGGTCTAACACTGTTCTAAAACTAAGACAAAGAAAGGATGGCAATACTCATTTATAGGGTTCTCATTTGGCATGAGGTAATGTGCAGAAAAACACACAGCCTTAGCAGGTGCATCAAGTCAACCTAGATTGGTCATGATGGCTGATGCTTCGAAATTGAAAACTCTTGGAATGAAGTTGAAAAGGTTGAGTCCCACGTGTCTAACTACCTCAGCAAAAAGTTGAAGAAGCCAAGGTGCCCCAAATGCTCTGAAATTGAAGTTGGAAGAAAGAAGCCAGAAAAGAAAGGCCTACAAAGGCGAAATAAAGTTGGAAGAGGTTAAGTCCCACGCGACTAGCCGTTGCAGCAAAGTCTGAGGAGCCAAAAGTTCCCCAATGTTCCGAAGGAAAAAAATGAAAAAATAAAACAAAAAGAAAAAGGGAAAAAGAAAAGAAAGTCGAAAAGAAAAGGCCTACGAAGGCAAAATAAAGTTCAAAAGGTTGAGTTCCACCGACCAATCATCATGACAAAGTCTAGAAAATTCGGAGTTTTCTCCAGAGACAGAAATGTAGTCGGTGTTCAGGAAGCAACCAGTTGCAGTTGAAAAAATTGTACTGTGTTTGAAACCAACCACCGTTTCAAACTAACAATTTTACATTGTTTGAAAAAATTGAAACAGGTGCAATCCAAGCAACCGTGCAAGAAGCAGGTGCAACCAAAAAGGAAAAGAAATGCGCAAGTGCTAGAAACAGCATTGCAACAAGGAATCAACCCAAAAGAGATGTTTCCTCCAAACTCTTTCCTGCATTTTTACTTAAAAAAAAGACAAAAAAATGAAATGAAAATTGAAAAAAAAGAGAGAAATAAGAAGAAAATTAAAAAAATGATAGTTTAGAATCCCCAATACCGATCTTTTATGGTTTTCTAACATTAGGGCTCCAATCCCTGAGTTTAGATTTTAGACATAGGGCCTCCATTCCCTAATCGCCTTATTTACCAACATTAGAGCTCCAATCCCTGAGTTGAGTGTTTAGACATAGGGCTTCCATTCCCTAGTCACCATTTTTACCAACATTAGGGCTCTAATCCCTGAGTTGAGTTTTTAGACATAGGGCCCCCATTCCCTAGTCGCCTTTTTTACCATTATTAGGGCTCCAATCTCTGAGTTGAGATATTTAGATATAGGGCCTCCATTCCCTAGTTGCCTTTTTGCCAACATTAGGGCTCCAATCCCTGAGTTGAGATTTTTAGACATAGGGCCTCCATTCCCTACTCGCCTTTTTGCCAACATTAGGGCTCCAATCCCTGCGATGAAATTTTAAGCATAGCTCCTCCATTCCCTAGTCACCTTTTGCCAATATTAAGGCTCCAATCCTTGAGTTGAGATTTTAGACTTAGGGCATCCATTCCCTAGTCGCCTTTTGCAAACATTGGGTCTTCAATCCCTACGTTGAGATTTTAGACATAGGGCCTCCATTCTTTAGTCACCTTTTTTCCAACATTAGGGCTCCAATCCATGAGTTGAGATTCCAGACATAGGGCCTCCGTTCCCTAGTCGCCTTTTTGCCATTAGGGCTCCAATCCATGAGTTAAGATTTTTATACATAGGGCCTCCATTCCCTAGTCGCCTTTTTGCCAACATTAGGGCTCCAATCCCTGACTTGAGTTGTTAGACATAGGGCCTCCATTCCCTAGCTACCTTTTTACAAACATTAGGGCTCCAATCCCTGAGTTGAGTTTTTAGATATAGGGCCTCTATTCCCTAGTCGCCTTTTACAACCATTGGGGCTCCAATCCCTGAGTTGAGTTTTTAGACGTAGGGCCTCAATTCCCTAGTTTCCTTTTTACCAACATTAGGGCTCCAGTCCATGAGTTGTGTTTTTAGACATAGGGCCTCCATTCCCTAGTCACCTTTTTCCAATATTAGGGCTCCAATCCCTGAGTTGAGTTTTTAGACATAGGGTCTTCATTCCCTAGTCGCCATTTACCAGCATTAGGGCTCCAATCCCTAAGTTGAGATTTTTTAGGCATAGGGCATCCATTCCCTAGTCTCCTTTTACCAATATTAAGGCTCCAATCCTTGAGTTGAAATTTTAGATATAGGGCTCTATTCCCTAAATCTTTCCTCTTAAAGACCTACAATCCTGATTTTATTGCTTTCAATAAAAATAGCTTAGATTTTTTTGCAAATAACTCACGAAATTTTCCTAGTGAAAACTAGGGCAGAAAAAATTCGTTCGTTCGTTTGTTTTGGTGTCTGAGCAGGTTTGACCTCGAGACACAGGATTCGAGGTGACCAAAAGAATGAGTCTCGATCCAAAGTAAAGAAAAGAAGAAAAAGAACAAAAAGAAATAAATTCAAAAGGTTGAAGCGAAGAAGGATGCAGACTGCTCAAGATTTGATTGAAGTCACAGGCTTCACCTGTCCCACCTTGATCTGAATCTGAAGAATGAACCAACTGTTACAACTGACGAGCATCAAGATTCAGATAGGAATCTGCAGCAAGAGTCAGCCAAGAATCAAGATCAAGCTTCAAAGAATTTATAAATAGGAATCTTGTAACTCGTAGCTAATAGGCTTAGTTAGTCTTTTTCATTTTTGATTTTGATGTAATAATGGGACCGCGGAACGGAACCTCGACGACACCTCGCTCGGCTCTCCATATCGGCATACTCAATCATCTTACTCACCTCTGAACTACACGTGGCCTGATTCCTTTATAGTCAATGATATGTAGGCAGCTCAGATACTAGGGCTCGATCACATTCCCCTTTTCTCATAGTTTTAGTCTCTGTAAATAAGGGTCGGGTCAAAAAACCTGTCTAGTCATTCTTTGTTAGAAAATAATTCTTATTTCCAGTCAAAGAGTGGTAGCTGTAGACATGTGATTTTTGACCCTCCCCAAGATTTTTTATATTTTAGCATGTAAATATTTAATTTAGGCCTAATATAGCTATTTCAACTATTTTTGACTTCTTTACTATATTTTCGTCATAAAAATGGAAAATTAAAAAATATTTTAGCTTACGTATCTTTCATAAATTTAAATGAAAAGTATACAAAATAGTAATTACTTTTATCTTTACATAATCTTTAAAATACCAAAAAATATATAATTATTTTGTGTTAGCTTTTGCATTGTGTAATATTTTTATAATATTATAAAAGGAGTCAATTAAGGTGTTGGATCACGATTTTAAGAGTTTTAGAGCCCAATTCGGATTAGTCCATTAAGCCTATGGACCCTTCTAGACGATTCTTTAGAATAAAAAAAAATAAAAAAGACACTAAGGACTTAACATAAAAGAACCTAGGGACTAATTGCCAAAATACACCTAATCCTAGACTCTACCTATAAATTAATGCTGAAATCTGAAAGAAGGGGGAGAAAAAATGAACGCCTGAAAAACTAAATCAAAAGGAGGCATTTGAAAAAGAGCTGACAAACACAGCTTTCCGCAAAAATCGTAACCCCCCGTTAGTCATCTTCTTCAGAACATAAACAAAAATAATGACCCCTTGGGAAAAACTTGAAAAATCTAGATGCAAAACACACCCCTCCCCATCTTCGTCTCCTTCACACACTCTGCCCCAAGTCGTCGGACCTCCTCTATTCACCATGCATCTATCATCTCCGGTAAAGCTCCACCTCATACACGACCCACCCCCTCCACACAAAATAGTTTCGACACTCCTTCTTCTGTCCAGATCGAGCGCACTACTCTCACCCCCAGTCAATCACACGCACAGAAACAAGGACGAGTGAAAAACGAAAGGAGCAAATTCGAGGTTCCAGGTTTCAGTTTTCGGTCAAAAATTCTATTTTTTAGGCTTGTTGTTATTTCTCGTTGGATTGCAGAATCAAGGGTTGTGTATTTCCAATTTCTCTTCCCTGTTACATTGAAGAATTTTTTAAACAGAGCTTGTGTTTTCCAAGGTTTTTAGTTCGAATCATTATTGTCTACCAAGTACCTTGAAGTACATATTTCCGTCGTTGCTTGTCATTTTTACGTATATGTTCTTATGTACAACACAAAAGCATAGAATAGACAGAGCATTAATTTAGTTGTTAGTCTTTTGCTGATTAAAAAAAATGCAAACCAAAGAGGAAACGTATTTGTTCATTTCAATTTTGGATTTGTGGGTCTTAAAATGGATTTCTCATTGAGTATATGAATGGGGTTAGAATGTGATTGAGGAATAGGATGTTCAGAATTGGCTCGTGATTTTGTATATGGTTCGTCACATTTTAGTTTAAAACAGTGGAACAATAGACTTTCCGGCTATATTGATGTCCAATCCTTTCATCTTCTATTCATTTATTCAACCTTAGTGTTAATTGTTAGTTTGGTAGTATGGTGCCGTTGTTTGTATAATTGTTCTCTGTAGTTTGGGAATTTGCTCGCTTAGTTGTCTTTTCGTGTTTACTTGAATTGGTTATAGCTGAACATGTTGTCATAATATAAATATTGGGTTGCTATTCTTCTACTGAACTTGTGACGACCCGACCCGTCATCTCATGAGTTACCGCTCCGTTTTCTCCGTTTTATGCTTCTTCATGTTTCATCATCAGTGTTTGGTGTGATAGAGTTGATTTGGATTGGTTTTGGTAGAAAATGAGACACGTAGTCTCTTTAAGGAAGACTTGTTTTGGAAAAGTCAACTGGACGTTGACTTATGAGTTAAGGGCTCGGATGGGATTTCTGGTGATTTGGTTAGCTTCGAGAAGTAATTTGTGACTTGGGAGTGTGATCAGAATTGATTTTGGAGGTTCGGTGTAGAATTAGACTTGAATTGGCGAAGTTAGTATTTTGGCGAGTTCCGGTTGATAGGTGAGATTTTGATCCGAGGGTCGGAATGGAATTCTGAGATTTGTTGTAGCTTCGAAATATGATTTGTGATATGTGTGCAAAATTTCAAGTCATTCGGATGTTGTTTGGTTAGGTTTTGATCGAATGTGAGTTTCGGAAGAATTTAAAGAACTTAGGCTTGAATCCGATGAGAATTGATGAAGTGTTGTTTGATGGGTTGTGATGATTGGAACAAGTTTGGATAATGTATTAAGACATGTTGGTGCTTTTGGTTGAGGTCCCGGGGGCCTCGGGGTGATTTCGGATAGCTAACGGGATAAAATTCAAGTTGAGTAAATGACAAATTTTGCTGATGTCTGGTATGCTCGCTTCTGCGGAAATGGACCGCAGAAGCGGTTCCACAAAAGCGTAACCTTGGTCGCAAAAGCGGTCTGGAGCTGAGTTGGGTAGTTCTGCAGAAGCGGAACACATTTCGCTTAAGCGAGTCCGCAGAAGCGGACAGGCGGTCACAGAAGTGGGTTTGGCCTAGAGGTGAGGTTCCGCAGAAGCGGAAATTTGTGTCGCAGAAGCGGCCGTTGAGTTTTAATGAAATTCTGCATAAGCAGACAAAAACTGTAGAAGCGGTTGCGCGGAAGCGCGAATGGGGACCGCAAAAGCGGAAACCCCTGATGCCAGAAGGGTTTATATTCATTTTTGGTTCCGCGAGGCTTATGTTATTTCCACCATTTTTGAGCAAGTTCGAGAGCTCTTGGACGGAATTGAGGGGAGATTTCGATTGGGGGTGATTGGAGGTAAGTTCCTTAGCTAAATACATGAGATTATGATAAATCTTACATTGAAATTGGTTGAAATTCTTCAAAAGAGGGTAAAGCTAGGGCTTGAAAATTTGTTATTTAAAAATAGAATTTGATGGGTCAAATGGACTTCGAGTTTAGTAAATTTGATATTGCGGAGGAGCCCACTAGTGGAAAGATTGTCAGAATATTCTCGGGAGTGAGTTGACACTTTTTGACATATTTGACAATTTCTGGGCTTATTCGAAGGAAACCACTTAGATGGGGTGAAAGAGGAGGCAAAGGAGACTATGTGGTGTTAAGGATGAGTTCTGGTTCAAATGTGGTGTTCGCCGGAGTAGGGTTCCGGCGACACCTTTTGGATTATTCGACGGTTTCTAAAGGTTTTTATGGGAAAGTAACTGGATGAGGTGAAAGAGGAGACGGAGGAGGTTGTGGGGTGTTCATGGCGGTTCAATCAGAGACGGTGGTGTACCACCGCCGGTAGGTTTCCGGCAATGGTTGAGAGCATCCTAAGGCGGCTAGGGTTTGAAGTTAGGGACGAAGGGTGTAGTATGAAGTGTATATGTAATGTTTGTGTGTTTAAAAGCTATTGAGGATCTGAGACCGTTGGATCAAGTGAACCAACGGCTCAGATTCAATCACCCCATATACGACGTCGTTCCTTTTAAGTGATCATTTAATTGTGGCCATTAGATTAATTATATCAACGGCTTAGATTAATTCAAACACACGATGTCATTTTGTTTATTAAGTGACCGTCACTCTAAGCCGTTTGATCAAAGCTTCAACGGTCCAGATCTGTTATCCTTGGACGGTGTCATTTGGATTTGTATATGGGCAGACCGGGTTCCTTTCTTTTGGGCCTGGGCATTGTTATACAATTTGGGCTACGATTTTTTCCTATTTTTGTATTTAGCCCAATATTTTTATATTGTATTATTTTATTTTTTGCATTATACTTTTCTTTGTCTTTTTGTATTTATTTCCTTTCTATATTTTTCTGTATTTTACTCTTGTATTTTATTTTTTTTTCTATTTTCCTTGTATTTTCTTTTTCCTCTGATTAAGAAAAAGTAATTAATTTCTATTTTTTAGTATTTTCTAATTAAAAACAAATAGATGTGTATTTTGATTTTCTTTGTTTTGTTCCCAAAAATCATAAAATCCTGGTATTTCTACCTATTTTATGAATTATTATTATGCACACAA